>WAAB01005583.1:41088-155133 GCA_013389865.1 Piaya cayana
GAGCTTGAGGCCATTCCCTCTTGTCCCGTCCCCTGTCACTAGGGAGAAGAGGGCAGCTCCCTCCTCTCCACAACCTCCCTTCAGGTTGTTGTAGAGAGCAATAAGGTCTCCCCTCAGCCTCCTCTTCTCCAGGCTAAACAACCCCAGCCCTCTCAGCTGCTCAGACTTCTATCGTAAGACAGAAGGCGATCAGGTTAGTTTGGTAGGACCTGCCTTTCATGAACCTGTGTTTACTGGGCCTGATCACCTGCTTCTCTTGCATATGGTTCATGATAGCACTCAAGATCATCTGTTCTATGACTTTTCCTGGCACTGAGGTCAGACTGACAGGCTTGTAGTTTCCCAAGTCATTTAACTTCATATAGAAATACTTTCTTTCAACCCTCTCTGTCTTCTTGTTCCTCTTCCTTCACTGCTGCATCTTCTTTCTGCTCTCAGCCCACTCTTCTTCTCCAACCGACTCTTCTTCCACTCTTCACCCACATGTACAGAACTTCCCATGCTGCATAAAAACGATCATTGCAAGAGAAACTGGTGGTGTGTCCCTGGACCTGGGAGTGGCTATAGGATGCAGTGAAAACCACTTCCCAAGTTGGAGGTGGACAATGAGAGGCATGAGGTTACTTGGGGAGAAGGAAAGTAAAACCACCAACTTTTGTTGCTCTCTGTAGCTTGTCTTCTTTCCAGAAGAGGAGGATTTCAGGAAGTTTCTCCCATGAGGAATGCAACTATACAAATATTTGCTATGAGCCAGACATGAGGCTTTGCTCTGGCAGTGCAGGATTAGTACTTTGGTACTTTAGCCCCTGCCAAGGGATTTCATAATGTAAAAAAAGCCCTTTAGAGAATCGTGAGCTGCTCTCAGCACCCTGCCTACAGCATGAGGCCAGAGCATCTTCATGCATTGGTGGTTCCTTGTCACCATCCTGGACCTTTCCCAATACCCGGTCCAAAATAAAGCTTGCCTACCCTGTAAGCAGCTGGGAATTCCCCAGGATCTATCTGTGTCCAGTTAGTGTGTGTGTTTCCTAGAGACTTAACCAAAATATGTAACAGTTTGGATGCTGTTCAAGAACTGGACAAAAACTGAGTCAGGCCAACATCAGGTCTCAATGGATGTCTTGAGCTCTTCCTTGGTTACATAGAGAAGGATTCAGGTTTCTCAGGTTAAGAACCACTTCCTTGGATTGTTCAGCACTGAAAGAAACCAGATTCTCTGTCTTAATTAGGGATGAGGGGTTAGGGAGCCCAGATCTTTTTCATCCATGTAATGTGTAGCCGATGAACAATAGTAAGGGGGTATTCTTGGGGTCCTGAATTTTAGTTGGGGATATGTTCATGCAGACAAGAGATTTGCTCTAACATTATATCTACAACAGCTTATCCTGTGTAAATTGAGTGGGCTAAAAATAGGAGTGGGAGGAAAAGAACTGCAGCAGAGCTGGAGGCAAAAAAAGGGCAGGAACAGCTACCTTAAAGCATGACTATTTGAAGCTTCCTGACCCATGTGGGCATCACTCCCCTCCCATAGCTGAAAGCACACATTCAAGGCTGTGCATCTGAACAGATCTTCTATCACCCACATTCAGTCATGACAATCTTCAGCGGGTCCATTGTAATCCAGGACAGAAACTGGGACGGATTTTCAGCTGGCTGCAGAGACCAATGCTGCCACCATCCCTCCAGGGCTGCAGCCAGAGCCTGTTGATGACAACATGCCAGCAGCAGGTTGATGGGACTCCATGGGTAAACCTGTAAGTGAGACAGTCTTTCCAGAGAGGCAAAACCCTCACTGCCTCCAACCCCTTCACTTCCCCTTGCAGTTTCTCATCCATCCGTAGTGGGTGCTGAGAGAGCAGCCTGTTCTCCCACCTCTGCAAACTTGGGGAATGACAGAAAATGCTGATCTTGGGAGCCTCTTTGAGTAAAGTCTGCAAGACCAGGGCACTGGCTGTCCTGGGATCATTCTGACAATCACATTATTAGTGCATCCACCAGCACAGGTTTAGTTTGTGGCAACTCACAGACTAAGCCTGGGTCCTGCTCAGGGATGGCTTTGGACAGGGACTGGTCTCAGGAGGTGTGAAGGGATAGAAGGCAAGACATGAGAGATGTGAGGCATATTGTGCCACTTGCCTTGCAAATGGGCCCTGGCCCATTTTAGCTCCTAGGATTGACTGAACCAGCTGATCTCTAGCAGCAAAGGGCCAGGACAGACATAGAAATATTACCTACCTAGACCACAAGGGAAGGCAGATGGGGCTCATTCCTGACTTGACCAGTCAGGCTAGGTCACCCTATGATGTTAAATTGCTCAAAAAGAGAAGTAATGACTTTTAAACAATATTTCCTACAGTAATTCCTCTTCTGCCTTCTACAGGGAAAGGTTTGGGGCAGCTGGTGTTGCAGCTCCATCTACCAGGAAGCAAGGAGTCAGGCTTCACTGTCAGTCACAGATGGTATAATTAATTCTTCAAGGTACCGTAATTGGTCTGTCCTATCAGCTACATATTTTCTCAGTCAAAATTATGCTAAAGCTAATAATACATAAAACACAGAAAACAAAAAAGAAACCCCAAAAAAGGGAAGCAATAATGGGAGGAGAAGGGATTAGAACAAAATTTACCAGTGTATAATTTTTTCTTGTTGCACATTTCCTCTTCCCTTCAGCTTCAAACACAATTCAGAACAACTGGTGAATGTAGCAAGCAGAATGAATACAAATTGGCTTACTTTAAATAGCAGCATGTAGGACTTAGCCAAAGTCTGCTTTCAGATGCTGAGGCGAGATAAGGCATGAATCCTGCAACGAACTCTGTGCAT
This sequence comes from Piaya cayana, assembly GCA_013389865.1. NCBI lineage: Eukaryota > Metazoa > Chordata > Aves > Cuculiformes > Coccyzidae > Piaya > Piaya cayana. The sequence continues at coordinate 43,912 of WAAB01005583.1, forward strand.
GAATTGTGTCAGGGCTGGTCTTCTGCACCATGCCATGCCCAAAAGTCTGGGGTGCAGGAAGGCAGTGGGAGTTGTGTCCACTGCTGTTGTGTTCTTTTCTTTGACTGAGGTCCCAGCAGGACAGACCTGTTGGAAGGGCTACATGGAAACTTGGGTATAACTCCCCTGCAATGTGATGGGAGGTGCAATGAATGTTTCTGCCTGATCAACAAAGAGGCACCCAGGTGCAGAGTTCACAGGTTTTGGAGCTTGTCCCCAAAGGGTAGGGCTAGGTTACCTGTAGTGATGTCCATAAGAGAGGTCTTGTGGCCATCCATGGATGAGAGACTGTAGCCCAGAAGAGATTGCATGTTTGTTCCTTTCCAGCTCCGAAGATACACAAAGACCCTCACTAAAATGGAATTTAGCTTGTGACAACAAAGAAACACACCAAAATGTAGCTGCTTTGGGAATTTCCCCAGGGTTCATATTTGAGGATTGAGTCTAGAGATGGGAAATACTCTAACTGCTGGGTGAAATCTTCCTCCACCATGACAAGTATTGCTTCCCCAGAGGTCATGCACATGGGAGATGAGGTGATAACTGGCCCAAGCAAGCTGGAAAAGAGCTTGTGGGGCTCTGCAGAGAGCTCAGCCTGTTTTCATGTCACTCCCTCTCTCCTTGTGCAATTTTGGCCCCCCAGCTTGGCCAAAGCATGCCATGGACATGTCGTGTCTTGCTGGGGAAGGAAGGGAGGGAGATTTGGCAGGGGGGCAGAGGTGCTGTAGCACAGCTATGATGGACTTCTGTGAACAGGATGTGTCTGGCTCTTTGTAGTAGGAGGTACGACAGCAAGCAAGTTTGTGAAGAAAACTGGTGCTGAGAACATGGAGCTATTTTGGGCAGAAAAGAAGATTCAAAGCAACCTCACAAGTCGATTTCAGTAACGAGAGCCTTCTGAGCATGGTTGATCTCTATAAATCAGTTCTGTGTGAGCTCTCTAGGGTTGGGCTCACAAAGGTCCTGTGGTGGCCCTGGTTCCAGCATGAACACCAGCACATGTTGCCTCACAGCATCCTGCACTTGCAGTTCTCTTGGCTTGGAGTGGCCCTGTGAGCCAATGCCCCATAGTGACTGTGCACTTCAGCCTCGCTGCTGAGTGACCCCATGGTAAAATGAGAGGGGGAGCTAGCTGAGTCCCTGTGAGCGCAGGGAGCCTGTTTCCCTGGAGATAGAGTTATCTCTTTCTAAGAGTGGATTTAGCCCAGATGGGAAAAAAAATGCTGAGCAGGAACAAAGTCCTTTTTTTAGAGCTTGAGGAGGCACAGCCTTCCCTAGCACTGACCCCGAGTCTCTGAAAGCATCTTCTCCTCTGGGGCAGCAGCAACCCAGCAGTTCCTCCTGGTCCCAAACCTGCCTCCAGCAGTGATGGCTTCAGTACAGTGTGTCCTGGGAGAAGGTGCAGGGCTCTGGCCCCTGATGGGGGGTTGTCCTCTGGGGAGCATTTGGTGTCACACCTCCCAGTCCTCCCAGAGGCTTCAGTTCAACCAGTTAAAAATCGGCTATGGTGGTGTTAGTTGCTGTACCTCAGTGGGCATGGTGAGGACTGCCTCCTGCCTACCCCCTGACAGAGCACGTTGTACTGCCTGGTAAAAGGTAGGCTCAGGGTGAACTCACGCACAGCAAATGGCAAAGCCTTTTGGTCCCTGCTGAGCCAGTGCAGAACTGCTGAGACACAGGTCGAAGCCCACTGATCTACAGTGCAGCTCAAGGGAGATCTGGATGTGTCCCTCACCCGGCGAGAGTGGGTTGTGGTTTCCCACAAAGGCTAAAGCGCAGAAGGGTCTCTGGTATCTGCAAACTCTCTTTTGGAAATTCAAGTAGCTTCAGGCACCACACTCACCCCTCATTCTCCCTGGCAATTTAGTTTCTGTCTTTCTCATCTCCTTTTACTTCAACTTCTCTCCTAACATCCCCCATCCATCCATCTCTCTTGTTGCTAGGTGAAAAACTCAGAGCAGCAGCCATGGAGGCTGACTCACGGCCCATACATGGGAAATGGAGACACTAAGTATTGCCTAGTGCCCAAAGCAGCTGCTGTCAAACCCGGGCTGCCCTGATGGGCTGTAATTACCCTGAGCAGCCTCACCTGTGACTCCCACCCACACACCCACTCTGCTCTTTGGCCTGAGCAAGAGCTATATAGCATCAGCCTTGCTCTTTGGCCTGAGCTGTAGAGTGGGTAGGTCTCCTCCTGGCATTAATGTATTTGTGTTGGGTTTCTTGGACTTGATTTGTGGTTGTTGGAGGATTGATGTGCTGGCCTTGCTCAAGTGGCTTGTGGCTGTGCCTCTGTTAGTAACAATGTGGTCCTGCAGTCCCTATCCTCTCTTGGTTTTCCTCCTGGAGTGGTCTGCACCTTCTGCTCCTTGAGAACCTGAAGAAACAAAGGGGTCTTGGGAGGTGCTTGGATCTTGTTTTGGAAATCTCACTGAAATCCTGCAGTTTCTTTTATGTTGTCACAGATACTTATCTAGGCATGATTAGAAGCAGCAGTGGTATTTCTTTGGTTTTCCTTAAGCCAAATCAAGTATGTTCATCTATCAAAATGCGGTTATAGTGAAGAGGCTGCTTAGCTTCTTCCTGAAGACCAAAAATTCACTATAGCTATGAACCTCCTACTATTTTTTTGGTAGTCTTGATGCTCCTGCTAATTCTGGAGCGCTGTCCCTTTGTGCTAGTGACCTGAAAACTTTCTGCAGCAACATGGATGATATTCACCTTGAGCAATGTTTCTCCCACAACAGAGTAGTGTAAGGTGTCCTTATTGCCCTCTGACAGTGAGTACAAGGAAGCAGGAAGAGATGGGACTTGGGATGCTATGATGGTGAACGTTTTCAGAAGAAATACGTAAGGCAGAGTGTGTGTGGGATCATAGCCAGGAAAAATGAAATTTAAAACTCTTTACTTGTTTTACTTGAAGTATGTGATGACTTATAGTATCCATGGTGATTTTCATTCACATTGTTAAATTCACCAATAAGGTTAGCCTGGCAATTTTTCTTTTTGGTACATAATGGTGGGCATTTAGGGTACTGGATCTGTCAGGATTTTACATATCTCTAGAAGGCTGGTGTGACAAATAACCATCAGTTTTGGAGCTGTCAGCCTAGCTTACACAGGTTATTGGAAAGGATGCAGGAACATATAGCTCTCCATTATAGCTTTCTGCTCTTGCTTCTGATCTCATCCAAGTACTAAGGGTACTTCAAATTAATGCTCTTAAATCTTCCTAGAGTGCAGGACCAAAGGCTTGAATTGGAGGCAGGTTAATTTGGCAGGGTAATTGCTTAAGCTCTCAGGATCGTAAGAGGAGAAACCAGTTTATATATGTAATTTTGGGGCTTTGTTATGACTCCCCATTGCACAAGAGAGGAGTTCATTGCGAGCTGTCACATCAGCCTGGGCAGAAATTGGAGGGATTTACACCAGAATTGAAGAACAGACTGCTTTAGGGCTTTGCCCCATGCTGGGAAGAGGTGTGCTAAAATGGCTAGAATATATTGGCTCACGCTGCAGAGTGGCTGGGGTACAGTGCTGGGAGTAAGATTGAAGGGCAGATCGAGAAGGGTGGGAAGGGCAGTTCACTATAAGCATACTGTAGAGTTCTCCACTTAGATGTGTTGTACTGTATACTCTCTTCTTTACTGTGTGTGGTTCTCCTATTGGGGTTCATGAGGGCCTCATGGCGACTGCAGCTTCTAGAATGGATCAGACCTTGAGTGCTGGTCAGCTGTGTACATGAAGACAGAATCTGTTCCTTGCTATGAAAAGGGACTTTAATTTGGTTCTTCAATTGTGATATATCCAGATTCCACATGACTAAAATGAAGTCTCTGTTCCCTTTCTTACTTATATGTATACTGTGCCACTTGAAATAGTAGATATTTTTAATGTTTCAATGGCTTTTTATTAAAAGAAAATGGAAATGGAAACCACATTTCTTACATGAATTTTATCTCTATGGCAGTTCCAGAGATTCAGATCTGTGTCAGTGCCAGTTTACTGCAGTCTATTTTCTCCTCAGTGAGCATCTGCTTAACAGCTCAGTGCAGATACAGACAGATAGGAACATTCTAGCATGCACCTAACTCCACCCTGGGGCATGGCAGAAGTTACTTGGGCTACTAATTCATCTTTTTCTAAAGCAAAAAGAAAATGAAGATTGTGTTCTCCCTTCACCTGTTATTTCCTTAACTTATGGGTTTTTTGGTAGCAACAGTATTTAGAACAATCTGTTATATATATTTTATATTAATCTCTGTATGCTTTACCCTAGTCTACTTATTACTGGTCTTGTGTGGAAATGTAGCCTAACTGCTATGACCTATAATGACAAATTACAGAGCAATAAGCCACAGTACTCCTCCAACTCGTGTTTTTCCCTTTCGTCTTTCTCCCTGTTGACTACAGAATTATATTTTTTTAAGGGTTATTCTCTCTTAAATCAAGAAATGGGTCTTAATATCAGGTGCAAATTAAGTGCAAGATTGAAGAATTGTTCTTGTCTGTGTTTATGGAATTGTTTAAGAAATACCATTTTGGCTAAGCAGAGCATGGAAACAGATATAATTATCCATGCTATATAGACTGGAAAGAGTGCTGCGAGGGAGGAGGAGGATGGCTTCCTGCTTCAATAAAGGCAGGGCGGTTTCCCACAATGGAAGAGGTGTCCTTGTTGCTGAGTGGCACCAAGTCAGCCACATACTCATGGAGCAAAATGAAGCTGAGGTTCTTTAAACAATAAAGCAAAAAATTGGTAACTAATACATTACTATTTTTTACCATAAAGAAAGAAGCTGCTTTTGAAACTTCCCTCTGTCAAGAGGCTTTGTCCAAGCTCCTGGAAGGGAAGGCTCTGCTGTGATGGGCCCTGCTGGAGGGTTGGGACACCACTTTAGGGACTTCTTCGGTGTGTGGGCTCAGTCCCCTCATCCTGACAGGCCCTACTTTGCACAGGCAGGTAATTGTCAAACTGTGGGGCTGTCAACATGCACATGCATAATTATATTTAACCTATATGGGTGCCTGCAGAGCTGGAGCCTGCATACTTGGTTGGGGAACAGGGATGTGTCAAGAGCAAATGGGCCCATTTGCTGACAAAACAACAGGAATAACAAATATTTTACCAAAAAAGGCCTTCAGACTTTCAGCTGGAAAAACACATGATAAATCATGCTCTATTTATCAGCAACATGTGCTTCAGGTAGAAGAGTTCAAAGTAATTTTCAGCATTCCTCTACCCCTGTGCCACAATCTCAGCCTAATGAAGGAAGCTGGCTGTTCTCTCCAGAGACCATTATAGCGACACAGCACTGTATTTGCCAGAAGAAGGTCTGGCTATTGGAGCTTTATGATGAGGCAGGGGAATATCATATGGGTGACTTTGGGTCTGTTCTTGGCAGCACCAAGGGCAGTCAGGCCAAGGTTTTCCGCTGTACTTTGTGGGGTTTTATTTCTTCTTTTGTTTTTTGGGTTTTTTTGTTTTGTTTTTGTTTTTCCTCCCCTAAGCCCTACCTTACTTTCTCTATAGTTTTTGCTCTTGATTCTTGTCACAGTAGGGAGTTTATTCAGTTTTCAGAGCTCCTTATCATTCCCTCTTAATCAATGGTGTCTCTTTCTGTCAGATTGAGAGAGGTACCAGTGCCACCATCCCAGCACTGGTACAGTCCTGACCCTGGAGTGTCCTTTGAGGGTACCCTCCTCTGCCTTCTGTTGGAGCATTGCCTTAGCATTGCCCACACTGCTGACCGCTTCTTTAGGCGCACAAGAATGGCTTCGAAAAGCTGCTACTCTCTGCTCTGCCAAAGGTGTGGTAAAACTGTCTGCAAGGGTTGTGAGGCTTGAAAATGCCCTAGAGAGGTGAAGTCGTGAGGATGAAGTGAGGTCCTCACAGCAGAGAAGCAGCCCTCAGGGCATGTGTTTTGGATACAGGGATCCCTCTGGGAGTCAGTGGCCAGCTGTCCTAGGTGTGCCACAAAAAGCTTTGAGTAGAGAAAGTAATTTCACCTGCAGAGCTATTAGATAGCACCCACCCCACACTGACTTACAGTGGGAAAAGGGTGTGGAAAGATGCTTCCCTGGGAGGTGTGTGGAAACCCAGTCTCAAAGCATCTCCGGCTGAGACTCCTGCTCCTTTACAGTGAGAAAAGTCTTTTAGCTCCTTGTGTCCCTGTGACCTTGGTTTGGCATGGATTGCATACAAAGCGAGGAGCAGCTTAGTGCTCAGAAGTGCAGCTAGCTAACTACAGCTTTCTTAGATTGTCCTTCTGCAAGATCTACAGATTGCAAGGCAGGAATGGGGGTGGGGGGAGAGGATTTAGTCAGCCGATGAGCCTGGCTTCTCTGTCTCTTTTAAGAAAGCGGATTTATTGGTATTAAACATGTCTCTCTTAATGTGGGTGATTTAAAATGGAAATTGCCTTTGAAAGGGGATTTCCTATTAACTAGCTGGGAAGGAAAAATAGGATAATACCATCATCCCTATACGGCCCATAGATGAGATGTTGGAACAGAATGATCTGGTTAACTGCTGCTGCTTCAGAAATTATAGCCTCTTCACAAGAGTGAGTCTTGCTCAAATTCCTCCATGAGGAATGGTTATGTGATGCTTCCATAAAGTTATTTTTATGGAAAAAAGCAGAAGTCTTCCTGGGTCCTTTGGGGTTCAGGTAAGAAAACACTAAATACAAATTCTGAGGGCAGGATCAAAAGTGTGCTCAGCTCTTTCATGTGATATATTTGAGGCCAGATGGAGACACAGACATTAGAAGACTGGACTGAGGATTTACATTTGTTACCATGCAGCTAATGCAAAGCAAAACTTGGACAAGTTAATCATTATAATAAGAAAAATAAAGCATTTTCTATACCCAAATTTGCACCAGTTTAATCCGGGTTGGCCCAGTAATCAATTTAATTAAGTCTCTACAGCCCATTTATGTTGGAGAATTGATTTACTTAATCTGAACCCTTTCAGTTCGCTTTAGTTAAAAGATATGTGTAAAGCTGATGGAGGTGGATATATGTAAACTAGGTCTGAACAGAACAAATCTAGAATTCATATCAGCAGGCTACTGCACCTGGGCTGATGAATGGCAGGGCAATGCCATATTAGCATCACTGTATGTGACAATTAGGATGTTTTAATGTCAGTGTACTATATCACAGAGCGGTGTAGACATGCCCTGTCAAGCACTTAACTGAGGACCAAGGCCCTTCCCCAGGTACCTCAATCAGTTCACAAGGCAATATGCATCATAAAGAAAAAACTCACCGATTAGGTTGAAGCGCCTTTGTCTTCATTACTCATGTCTGTAGGTAAGGAACAGGTATTTTGTAAGCTCATTTCCCCCTTGCCCTCCTTGGTCGTGCAGATGCTGTTTAATGCTTGTGACAGAGATCTTTGTCTTCCTAGTGGGGTGTGGGATTTGGGCTATGTGTGGTGTGACACGAGGTAAACCACAAGACAAGACAATTCTGCTGTGGTTTTCCTGAAAAGGTCCTTTCAAAACTGTACCTGGTGCTCAGAGCTTGTGGCCCTTGACAAGACATCCTTCTTCTAAGCCTTCTGTCCTTAGACAGTTGACTTGAAAAACCAAACATGAGGGTGCTCCTAGCCCCTAATTGTGATACGCCTGGCCAAAACAGTGTTTCTAAAGAGTTCTTTAGCTATCTAGGCTGCCATCAATATCGGACAGATTGTGCCAGCTCCTGGGGTCAGTCTTTCCCTCAGGTGGTTTCTAAGGTTGCCCAAGGTAGCCCGGGGAGTGTTTTTCTTGGCCTGTGTGTAGTACAGACAGAGTTCTGCTCACCCGGAGAGCTCCACCTCCTCTGGACTTGGCTGATTTCAGGCAGCAGGACAAAGCCTTCAATTTCTCCTGAGTGCCATGAATGCCTTCCAAGAGTTTACTGTGTCCCACTTGCTCAGAGTATTTGCTTAAAAATTCTAGGACAGTGAAGTGCAAACAGGACCTTCTGTCTCCAGCTCTCTTGTATAGGAAGGTAAGTGATGGTGAAACAAGGTATTTGGTGTTTCGGAGTTGCTAGTGGTGGCCCCAGAAGGTGTTGTGCCTGCCTCCTTAGAAAAAGCAGAGGAGAGATGGAAGAAAGAACATGGAGGGGCTGCAGCAAACAGTCATTACAGATCTTGCTGCTGTGTGTTTGTCTCCTGCTATTGTGGTTTATATCCCCTGGGGAGACTGTTCCAAAAGTGCCCAAGAGAAACTGGGGTCTGCCCACCCTATGGCTGAGGTATCTGACTGAATCTCCCTCCTCTACAGGATGATTACGCTATTGCATCTGCTGAGGGTCTGTGAGAACTGAGTGTTTCTTAAGGCAGACAAACCCCATTTTGCTTCTTTTTGAAAGACAAGGATGAGGCTGAAGGAAAAACTGTGTATTGCAACAACTTTGTTGAGGGGAAAGGAAAACCAGAGTCATGTAGTGGGTGTTTGGATCATTTGTCTTGGTCTGATGTGGAGGAGCTGACCCTTGATATGTAATGTGCTTAGGGGAAGGGCAGAGAGATGAGGCAAGGCTGAGAGAAGAGCCCTGGTCTGGTTCTCAGCCCTGGGTCTAGAGACACAGGAGGTCAGTCTGTGGCAGCTGTCAGGGTGTGGAGAGGCTGGGGTGTGAATGGTGGGGTAGGTGGAGCTGGGAATGTACATGGAAGGCCTGTGCTGCAGGTATGGCTGTTACCCCAAATTGTCCTGCTGCCTGAAATCGGTACTCTGTGTGTATGCAGACCAGGCTGGTCAGCATGGCACCTTGAGAAGGGACCGAAGGGGATGATGTAGAGCAGTGTCTTGACTGCCTGCAGAGTGTGACCATGAAGGCTAGGGGGAAGAGACAAGGGATAAGACAGAAGAGTGGTGACCCGTGCAAGACTAAAAAGCTTGGTGCCTACATGAAGGCCATTTCTGGCTGGACTCCCTTTGCCTCTATGCTTGTCTGCACTGTATGTGTTGAATAGATGTGAGCATACTCTCTGCTTGGCAATGGCACGAATGCCCAAGACAGAACTCTTGGATGATAAGGGAGGAGAGGAGGATGGACCTGAGTACATCCTACCTATGGCTGGATGGAATAGCTGCTGAGAGGCAAAATGGTGACAGGTTCACTGGATTTTGAGTTGATCTGTGATGGGTTGCTGCGATCTGCTGTGGTTGGTTGCTTGGAGGATTTGTGTTGCTTGGCAACCCTGTTGTCGTGGTTCAGCTGGCAATATCTGAGGAGGGGGCACTTTGGAGGACACCCCTACTGAGATGGGAGGGGAGCACTGGCTGTGCTTTGCTCAAGGCTGTGTGGTGGAGCACATACTGGGTCTCGTTGCATCTGTGTGCGTGGTCCCTCATGGATTTGGTAAGCACAGGAAGTTGGTGAGCATCTTGAAGCAGTACAGGGATGCGGGCAGAGCAGTTGACAAGCAGACTGGGCATTCTATCTGAGTACTGACTAGGATTTTGAACAGATATGAATTGTGAGGTTGTGGGGGCTCTGGAGCGTGCCATCCCAAGACACTGAAAGCATGCTGGTAAACACAGGGGCTGTAGTCTGTCCAACCAACATGGACTTTCTTGGAAATTTGGGCTCAAAGACCATACAGAGCATAATTCTATACTCCTGCAGAAGTTGACTGAGGACAGGAAAGCAATGGGACATAGCCCAGAGAGGCTATGCAGTCTCCATCCATGGATATTTTCAAGACCCAACCAGTTAAAGCCCTGAGCAACCTGCTTTTATCTCACAGATGACCCTGTCATCTGTTGAGTGTCTCCCAACCTTTATTCTTGTGTGATACCGTGACTTCCTGATGGTGAGGAGTGACTGCTGTTCCCCTGTCCTTTCTAATGAAAATTCTGAAATTGGTCTTTGAGCAGTAACTCCAGGAGACATTTATCTTCTGTACATATGCTAGATGCTTGCAATCACAGGGCTTGAGGACTACACTATTACCTGAGATTGTGTGATTAGTTGTTTCAATTCTATCCAACTGAGCTATGGCTGTTTATAGCTGCACAGAGAAGTAACGCAGATCCTGGTGACATTTTGAGGGCTATGGGGTTGTCACCAGCATGATGGTGTTATTCTGTGGCCCATTAAGTTAGCCAGTGTCAGTGGTCTTGCCATGCTGTTTCCACTAAACAAAGACACTGTCTGTACAACTTGTTGTATCTTTCATATTTACAGCTGGTGTACCTAAAGGCTTATTTCCTGGAGTACTATAGAGGCAGATGATGACAGCCAGTTTCCTTCCTCTGTTTCCATGTCTGCCTTAACAGTCAGTCCTGAAGCCAGGAGACACCTAACTCTGTTCAAGTTCACAAGTGCCTCTGAGAAAAAACATCCTTTTAGATCACTGGGTTGCAATGTGGTGGTATTGTGTGAAGCAGAGACATACTCGGCAGCCATCTGTCTCCAGCTTCTAGTGCCCAAAATGGTCCACCTGAGTCTAGTGCCCCGTACCAAATATGGCTATTTCAGATGGGATTCCTGCAGTCACTTGAGCAGTCTTTCTTGTTTTTTTTTTTAATGAGATTTGTGTTTGGAATAATGGTAGTATAAGACAAAGTTTCTCTGTGGCAGTGACAGTCCCTTAGTCTTTCCTTAGTATGATCAGAGAGGAAAATAACTCGGTTTTCATTTTGGGGGGCATAAAGATTGAGGGAGACTGTGGGAGTCACCTGGGGAACAGAGCAGAACTTGAACTCATCTGCTAACTTTGAATTGCCTGAACACCTGTAGCCAGACCTTGTATGACACCCATCATTTTCCGTTGCATGCTTTTTATCATGAATCTATGTGTGCAGGCTGCTGCTTTTTCTTTTGGTGAGGGGCAGGAGCAAGGTCTTTTCAAGAGTTGAATCTATCCTTAATTCTGGGAGCCAGTATATCTGGAAACAGAGAAAATGTAGCTCTGGCCCCATTGTTGTTAGGGAGCTATTTAGATTTTCGATTGAATTCAGCTGACTGGCTGATCCCTGCCTCTCTGCAGTAGAGCATCAGTTCTGGGAGACAGAAACCAATACTCCATGGGGCTCTGCTGTTCTCCATCTCTGGAAAGGTCAGCAGTAGGTACAGGGGGGTCTTATACATGAGATAATCTTCTGACATGCTCTGCTGAGAGCTTGCACACAGCTCAGATTGTCAACATGCCACCTCTAAGGCCAAGGGTGCAAAGGGATAGCTATTGGCTTCTGCAGATGGGTAGCAGACTAGTTTGATGCAAGGCTCATCACTGAGGTTGTCACAGGAGTGGTAGGCACTGTCATGGTGTACTTTTTATCCCTACATGATGTACCCCATGGCACTGCACATCTTGCAGTATGCCAGAGGGAGCACTAAGAGTTTTAGTCAAAACAGGTTCTCCAGCTACTGGACTTGTGGCTTTATAAATTGTTAACCTGAGGTGCTGGCTCACACAATGAGTAAAAAGGGGTCCTATGCTGTTATAATGTAGGAACTGACTGATGATTGAGTAGGATGTTTGATCCACTCTACAGGCATCAACACAGGCAATGCTGAGTGTGTGTTGGATGCTGCATCTTTAGAAATTTTCTTTGTCTCTGATGGTTCTAAAGACAAAACTATGTGGGGACAGTGGCTTTAGGGATACTTCCTTTTCCCCGTGATTTTACTTCATAAGTTTGTGAGTTGTTCCTTGTGCCATTTGTGCCACTGAGACATTGTCCTCCACAGAGACTGTTCTCCAACAACAATGCTTGTACCTGGCAAAAGCGAGATGGGGGCCTATGGAAGTTGATTCACATGAGAGAGACAGATCGGTTTGCAAGAAAAAAAATGTACAGCTTCTTCAGGTAGCATGAAAACACATGGCCATCCTTGACCTAGAATAAGGACATGACCAGCAAGGACACAACAGCCTGCAGGCTTGCTCATTGTCAGCATGAGAAAGCCTGGTGGCATGGCAAGCCCAGACTACTGACTCCTGACCGACAAAGAGGCTGGAGCAGAGATGCCCAGCTGCTCTTTTGCTTGGGGAACAAGCTGCAACACCACAGGAGCTTTATGTACTTGTGTCTAAGGGGTACAACAAAGGAAAAATGGCCTTGTAAAACCAAACAACATAACAGCATAAATACAGGGGAATGGTGTGAAAAGTGCTCAGAATATAAGCACAGATTGCCCCCTTCTCAGGCAAACCTGTTAATGGGGGCTAGAGTAAGCCAGATTTCACTGTATATTGCTTCAAGCTGTCCTTCCAAATAAATGTTGCCTTGCTTTAATGCCTGGCCTCTGTCCCTGGACTGGGAAAGTTGCCAGAGTATGGCCAAAGCTCTAGGTGGACTGTCTCTAAAGATGATGAGGGGAGAGGGACAGAACAGCTTGTGCTTTTCTGAATTCAGTTCTTGGTAATATGTGAGGAAAAGGCACAGCCCATGCATGGGAAGGGTTTATACTTTCCATTTTCTCCACTGCCTGGCCATAGAAACACAAACAGTGATTAGGTCCTGGCCATTAGATGTTGGGGAAAGTGCAAAGTTGCAGGCTTGCTGGAGGATGGAGGCTGACAGAACTGAATGCAAACCCTGCTCTGTTGAGTTCATAATCACTGTGGAGGTACAAGAGAGCTCATATTTGTGTAATGCCTGGTCTTGGGATCAGGTTTGCAACTGATATGTGGCAAAAAAAAAAATTAAAACAATGCCACAGCATAAGACATTCTGCGGGTGGTGCCTGAGATCAAGATACTGAGGCTTGAGTTTGAGTCAGACCTAACATGAGAGCAAAAATGGGCTGCTGGGCTTCAAAGCAGTTGAGATAAATGTCCTCCATTTCAAATCAAAGGTAGATTAAAAGAAGCAGCTGAGGTGTGCCAGAGGTATTTTGCTTATTGCCTCTTCCTAGATGTTTAAGTAAAGAGAAGAAGGTGGCACTTCAGAATATAGAGTGATCTGACAGAAATCTTGATGCTTCTTCCAGCCAGAGGGCTGAACTATTGAGTCAGCTGGCTCACTTCAGAACAGCTCAGGCAAAGGAAATCTATCTCCATCTGCATAAAGAAATTTGCAAAGGGTAGGTATCTTATTTTTCAGGAAGGCGTGGTGGTGATGGGGCAGCATGATAACTTCAGTTGCTGGGTTTAGATATCCTTCCTCTGCTCTGCTAATATCCAGGTTTAGCACTTACTTTTCCACCATTTCAACTAATGAAACTACTAAATAAATGGGCACAGGAACAGGTGACTCTGATCCTGCTGGCTCTTAACTGACCATGGACACAGCGGTTTTCAGAGCTGCTTTTAAGCTTATTAACATCTCTCTTCTGTTTGCCCCTGGGCAAGGAGCTATCTCCAGGGCCACAGCTGCGTGCTAACTGAGATAATTTTTCATTTTAAAATGTGTGTACAGAAAACATTTGTCTTAAATTAGGTGGTCAATACAGATGTACAATAAATGCTGAAGCGAGCACCTAACCCAATCCCCGGCTCACGTGCTCTTGGCTCACTAGTGAAATCATTCTTCTGTTTCGAAGAATGCTTTCATACCCACATCTTTGTGTTAGAAAAGTGATCTGCTTTTCTAACGTCATGCAGCTCCTTGTTCAGAATCCTTGTCAGTACAAATAATATTTTCCTTCACTACCATTTCTCCCCTCCCAGCGCCCGCTCAGCGAGTTATTTGCAGTACCATCTGCTTCACCTGAAGGAGGAATAAGAGGAACAGAGAGAGTGCCTCAGTGCTGTATTGACCCTGAGCTTCTCTGAAAAGAGCTGGGTTTGCAAGGAGGTTGTGATGGGGCTTGTTAGAACTGCTGTGTCAGCAGACAGTCTGGCTGGTGACACTACCAGTACCTCTGCTTTGCCACATTGCCATTAAAGCGAATGCATTTGCTGGATATGCCCAACTCCATATGTATGTGCGTGTATTATATGGTGCCAAAAGTTCTGAGAGATCTTGCAGGTGAAGGAGAACATGGGAGGTGGGTGGGATTTCATCTTTGCTTTGTGTATATTGTTTCCCTGTTTAAGGACCAAATGGAATCTACAGAGGAAAGATATGAACAACATGTTTAAAAGGAAAAAGAGAGTAAAGGTGCTTTTGTGGCAGTCTTTTAAGGTCATAAGGTGTTTCAGAAAAAAAAATTTACAGTTTTGGGGAGAAAACAAAATATTTGTGTACACTGCTGCTGCTAGCTTTTGCCTCAGTGGTGACATGTATATTTTTCCGAGGGAAGGATTTATTTTTTGCCCACAGTAACTTAATGTTCTGAGTGAGTTTATAATAGCACTGATTAACTGGTAGCATTTAGTTTGAGTGAAATATCAGCTCTGATGTCTGTATTCCTTTTTGCTTCAGACACTTTTATCAGTCTCAGAGCTATGTAACTTGCTTATTCCTTCCACAGAAGGTGGTTCATGTTGTAGCAAGGACCTATTGAACAAGCATTAAAGATCTGAGGCTGCGTAAAAGATGGTGAGGTATTCTTGGTAGCCTGAAGAAATCTATGGGATAGCAAGTGAAATGGATATGTCCTACTGCTTTATCTAGATGCCATTTGAATAGAGAAGGGCTTGCCTGCTGCTAAACTAGTGTGTAGACCTTCTGTGTAAGGAAAAAAAAAAAGTGCTTATTTATGGTAACACTGATAGTGTAGTCCTTTGACCCTACCATAACATACAAAGAAAAGAAGCGGCATGTTATTAACTATGCTATTATCTACAACAAAAATAAAGATAAAAGATGAAAAGCAGGGAGTTTAAGTGACTGAATCTGACTGCCCTATATTTTTGTAGCAGACAGTTTCTCTGTTAATATTGGGAGCTGGAAAAATAAGTTTCTTGGAATTGCGACTAGCAGAGCTTTTGCCATTATGTGGATATTGTGTTAAAGATGAGGCTGGTTAGGTAGAGCCACAGTATCTGATCCCTCAGGGTGTGTGCAGCAGCTCTCAGTAGCATGAGCAGTAAACTAGATAATTGGTGTGTTGGTTCTCATCCAATAATAATTTATTTCCTGGGAGCAACTTCAAAGCTTAATACTAGAATTAAATCCCCTATTCCTCCTTGGGATTTTAATTTAGTTTTGAATGCTCTGATGGATCCTCTGCTAGAACATTGAAGGCGGCTTTCAGACATAAGGATGATTTTCCTGGCTGCTGTATGCTCCATACGTAGAATAGGTGAATGCAGGCACTTTCTTGAAGAGACTCTTACAGCTTTTCATCATGATAAGCTAGCAAAAGCTACACCTTATCTCTTACTGAAAGCTGCTTTCCAGTTTCCTTCAAACCATGAAGGCAATCTGCCTAATCCATTTTGCAGTTCCTCCAGTGAAGAGAAGAGTATCATCACTTAAACCTGGAGAGAACCAATAAGGTTTCCATGAAGCAGAAAGTTGATTTTAGAAAAAAGCCCAGATAATCGGTTTGTCTTGTTAGGGCTGAAATAGGATGGAGATGACTGCCTGGAGGGCTATGGTTTCCTATTCATTCAACTGTGTCAGGAAACCATGTCTCTTTAAGACCTGTGAGGTGGGACAACATTTCTAGCTACGGAAACATCTCTGCATCCCAGAGGTGGAAGAGGAAGGCTTATTTTCTCAGAGTAGTGCAAGGCAGTGCTCTGACCTTTCCTTCATGCTTCTGAATGTTATGTGAAAAGGGATGGCATGTATGGCTAAAGTTTGTACTGTGCTTTGAGATACAATACATTGTCTCATGGTAATTACTATTTATTACTAGATGTGGTGGCTTTTGACAGATAGGCTCTTCAGTCTCATGTATTATAGATAGAGGAGCCACATACCATCTTAAAGAAGTGACAGTGTCAGTTTGAAATCTTGTCTGTGCTTGTGCAGTTTAAAAATAACACATTTCCATTTGAAAGAAAGAACTCTACAGTTTCTTAGTTTAATGTGTATGTATTTCACATATAAATGACCATCCAGGAAAACCAATTTCAGTGAGCCTGACATTCCAGACTCAAAAGAATAAAATGAGTCTATAAAGACACAGAGAAAGTTATTTCTCCTTTAATCTACTTCACACTTTTTTTGATTCTCCATGACAAAACCCCAGTCCATTAGTTGTTTAGGATTTCTGGGGCAAACTGACCATGACAGAAACAGTAAGGGATGCTGCAATTATTGCGATGTAACATGATAAGAGCTCAGTTAAGTGTCCTGGTATGACAGCTGAAAGAACATGTGTATCACTTCAAAGCAAATTCAACAGTGCTCACGATGCTCTCCTGCAGGGCTGCTGGCACGATGAGTGTCCTCCAAAACAGCAAACAAAGCAAGTGGTCTTGCTTGTGCCCAGGTATCTTTGGAAGAGACTGACTAGAACCTACCACCAGTGGCTCCTGGCTTAGTCCTGCTCTAGTATCTCTTGGTCCTGAGACATGTGCAAAAGAAAGGATAAAAGGTTTCATGCCTAAATTCAGCTGAATCCTTCAGCCAGGTAGTTGTGACGCTGTCAGGTTTGTGTGCTTGTTTCCCTGTTTACTTTCCCTTTAATTATCCAATACAATTTCTTCATGCTGTTCTTTATGCAGCATAACGTAGCATCCTAGCTTGTGGACTTGTGGGGCCAGTGTTATGGTGGTCTTCCAAAACCATCAAGGACCTACTACCTAAACACCAGGATTTCCCATGGTGTCTCAGACATGGGACAGGGGTGTAGAGGTATTTGTCCACTTCATAATCAGATTGGCTGAGAGAAGTGGGGCACAGAGTACTGTATAAAACCAACTGGAGACTTGGTTACCGTGCTCTGCAGCCCACATGAAAACACCTAAAGGAATGCTATTATGAAAAACCTTCTTATGGTGTGAATTATCCAGAGCAATCAATTCTTTAATTGATTCTAAGGAATTGTTTTGCGTAGACATGGCTTTTCTCACACTGATGTGACTGCACCTGTGTTTGTGCAGATGACGCATGAATTACCAGTCTTTACCCTTTGCTGCAAGCTACATTTATCTAGCGACGTTCTGCACTAGAAATGGGCTCTGATCTTATGAAGTCAGCAGGTTCATCACTAAGGGTTAAAGATACTGTAGGTCCCTTGGTCTTTGTCAGTGCTGGGCAAATGCTGTTCTGTGATGGCAGATGCTGCTTTGCAACCTTCCCAGCAGTGTCACTGCCACATCCAGCCCTGGTTGCTTTTGATACAAGACACTTCACCCACATTCTTTCATCTTAGGGAGGACAAGAATAATACAACCCTTAATTTATTGTAAGCATGGACACATTTAAAATAAATCCCTCAATTTGTCTTACAAATAACATTTAAGTGTTTTTGAATTGAAGTGATGTTTGAAAAGCCAATTTCCCATCAGAGATGCTATTTGTTTCATTTTATGCACTTCATTCATCTTACTTGATTGGAGAAAAAATAAAAGCTAACCCCAGCTACTGAGAGTAAACCCAGTCACGCTACTATGTTGCTAGAGATTTTGTAACAATTTTTATTTGGAGCCCACCTCCACACTTGTTATTTACAACAAATATTACATCTTAATATAAAAGTAATTTGGGGGTTAGATGCTGCACAGAATCTTGAGAAGAAGGTAATTCTGAGACCACTAGCATTTTTGTATGCCTAATTTCAAACTTTAAAGTGAGCCTGATTTCTTTGGCCAGGGGGAATGGACCCTCTTTCTCTGACAAGAACTAATCACTGTAGGGAACTTGGCCCTTATGATTTATTTAAGAGATAATCATACATATACATATGTATAATGTATATAAGAGGTACATATACATCTATTAGAAAGACAACTAGCTTTATCCTTAAAAGTGAGCAGTAACACAGGCTGCCATGTAACTGTGGAGTTGTGTCTCTTTAGAAAGAAAACTTGTGGTTGATGACTTCCTTTCTCTTAAGGTTATAAAGAATGATAATCCTAAATATTGCTGACTTGCTTAAAATAATTGCAGCTGTTCTCTTCTGATTGATAGGCCCCTTTTCAGAAATTGTTCCTAAGATACTTCTAAACCCTCCATTTTATGTTTCTAAGTAATATGCTGGATGAAACCCATTCTCTCTCCTTTCTCAAGATCCTTCTCCACTTGCTTCATGCAGAAGAATGCAAAAGGACTTGCACAGTCCTAGTTTATCCTTCTTGCCCTAGAGAAAAGAAAAAAACATCCCTTAGCCAAATCCTGTCTGTTATTCTTGTATCACTATTATCAGTGAAAGGAATGAGAAAGACAAATGACTAATCTCTTCAGCTATTAGCAACTTCTGTATGTAAGTATCACTACATTTCTTTCCTCCAACTGTTCTGAGATAATTTCAGATTACTTTAGGCTTTGGCTAATGTGTCTTCCATTTTTACTGAAATTAGAATGAAGAAGTCACTTTTTTTTGTGTGTGTGTGTGTGCCTAAATACATTAGGAAAATCTTTCTAACAGAACAGACCTTACTAGCACCCTCAGAAAGAATCTGGCTGTCAAAATGAAAATCTTGGTGTCTACTTTTGGCAAAGAGCTCAAGCACAGATTGATATTGCTTGTGGTCACTGCAGCTACAAGAAAAATACCACTGTACACCCAATGTACATAGACACAACAACTCATTCAAGCTCCAGATGGCATGTTGGTACATGCACATGATGCTACAGCCACGTTGCCGTTGTAACCTCCCTTACAGTTAACTGAACTATGTGGATGGATTCTGAGGCACAAACTAGCAGGACCCGGGGACTCAGCCTGCTGTCATGCTTTCAGGAGGTTTTCTTGCCTCAGGAGCCTTGGCCATGCTATAGTGGACGTTTGTTTTATCCGTGTTTTGCCCTGCAGATATATACCTATGAAAAAGGGCTAGCACTGAGTCAGAAAGTGCTTAGCTGCTTGCTGGAGCACAACTCTTCGGCATGTGGGATTCAGACCTCCTTGCCTGTCTTTTGACATGTGCCTTCCGTACTGCTCCTGGACAGAGCATGCCTAGGTACATAGAGGCTACTGTGTTTTCCTTGAAGGATGCTTTTGGTGAGAGAGATGCAATAGCTGGACAAGACACCCTACGTGTCCACAGAAGCAGAGCACGTCGTGTTTGGTCTGGTGTCTGGTTTCCTACAGTACAAGCAGAGCTCGGTGTCACCGAGGCCTGTAGGACTCCTTCAAGCCTCCTACCAAGGCTCAACCAGCGACAGGGTGGGTGATTGTGACCCTAGAGTGACTAGGTGTCCTGAAGGGTGTGCTTAGCTTGTCAACTTGGAGGGGTTCTGCCTTGTTGTTCTCTCCAGCCTGCCCCATGTTTGTGCAGGCTTCTCCAGGGCTACTTTGCAGTGCTGTGGAGGGCAGGTGGACACATTCTGCTCTGTGCAGGCCACCCAGAGCTAAACCCGGGCATGTGAGGGGACAGGAACAGCTCTGTGACCACAGAGCAGATTGTACTGCAGAGATGAGGTTGAGAGCACCCTGGGTAGCAAGGGTGCAGAAAGCCACGGGCAGGGAGGAGTGTGCAAACACACGTTGCTTTCTGTTCGGTCTGATTTCATGTTGCTTAGCTTCCAGGGAGCTCTGAGAATAGCAATTACAGCACTGGGCTTAATTGTGGAGTATGCAATTTGGATATTAGTGTTATCTCCGCTCTCCTTTCTTTTAGTTCAGATCCAATTCCGCTGCCTGCCTGCTGGCTGGGAGCCTGTTCCTTTCCTCTTATTATTACTATTTTATGGTTATTGTTAATATTTCATTTTTTTTAAAGCATGCCTTCTCTCGATTGCTTCCGACCACGCGGATCATGATACCGAGGTGAGGGTGGGGGAGAGCGGACCCACGGATCCCCTGGGGGCTCCCCGCGGAGCTGCGAAGCTCTGGTCCCAAACCAAGCCCCAGCCTAGCATCCCGCATCGGTGTCACCCGCACCTTGGCGACCAGGCGAAGGGCTCCCCTTACGCCCCCGCCGGGCGTCGGAGCCGGAGACCTGCCCTCTCCGGCGGTGGGGAAGGGCTGATCTCCCGTTCCTTGCGGTGTCTCGCCTCCTCCTCTCCTCCCTTTCCCTCACCCGCTCAGCCCCCGCTCCCCGCCCCTTCCTCGCCCGAGCCTTGACGTTGCCCCCCTCCTCACCGCTTTTTCTTCTGCGTGTATATTTTATTATTATCAATCATTAAGCCGCTTTATTAGTTCCCCTTCCCATGCTTTCTCCACCTCCGGGAAGCATTCTCCGAGCTTTTATCTTGCCGAGGATTTTTTTTTTTCTTTAAATGTATTTTTAGGGTGATGCTCTCAACACTTCCCCCTCCCCGCCCCACATCTCCTACCCTGGCAGTATCAGAGGAGAGGCTGGAGAAGTTGAGCGTGTCTGAGGTGGATCAGCCTTGCAGGGGGAGAGGGGGGCAGCAGCTGCCCAGTGCTCGAAGCAGGATTTGCTGGTATGTACGTGGGTCTGTATTTTATGACAGCTCTAAGTGCGAGATGGGAGGGGGAGAAAAAAAAAAACCAACAAAAAAACCCAACAAACCCACAACAACCACCAAACCTGTGAGTTCATGAAATAAATGCTGCATAGCCGTGCGCTGGAGGTGGGGAGACCACCAGGGTGGGGAGACGAGGGAGCGACAAAGAGCCCAGCGAGCCGAGGGGCTGCGCGCTCGCCCCGCAGGTGCAGCAGCCCCCTCCGCGTGTGCGGAGCGCGCCCCACGCGGCCCGCGGAGCCGGCGGGCAGCGGCGGCTGCACTGCAGAGGGGTGGGCTCGGCCCTCGCCGGGGGCTGGGCCGGGGCGGGGGGCGCGGTGCGGGAGGAGGGGGCTGCGGGGCGGGGGGAGCGCTCTCGCCTGCTCGCCGCGATTCACATCGCGCCCGCTCGCCCGGCTCGTGTGCTTGTGCCCGTCCCGGGAATGGTGTAGTCAGCCCGTATCTGAATTATTTATAGACTCGTGCCAGCTGCTTTTTTTTTTTTTAAATTTTAATTTTTTTTTTTTTTATCCCACTCGTGTGCACTGTTGGGAAATGCGTTTTGCCTCCCTTTCTTCTCAGCGTATTAATGTCTTTGTTGGGGAGAGGTTTTTATCCCCCTCAGACCCCTCTAATACAAAATTGATGCTTATTTTTCCCTTCAGGAAGGGGACGCTTTGAGGATAATCATGCTTCACAGAAGAACGGCACCGACCTCCAGTTGCTTTAAACACAACCTCCTCCACTAGGGCTCAAGAAAAAAAAAACCCAACAACAAAATAAAAGAATAATTCTAAGAATAATCATTGAAAAGGCGAAAGGAATGCTTACTCTGGAACCTGCATTTGATGATCCTCACCACTCGCGCTAAATATCCTCTGAAGTGATTCTCTCCGGCTTTTGAATTTGCACTGCTTCAAGACGCAAGATTGCAACAAAGAATCCTCTATTTTTTTTTTAAAGCCAAATAGGATTTTTTTTTTTTAAAACTCCTTCCCCAACGTTTACCCCCCGACCCTTATTCTTCTTATGTGGATATGCAAGCAAGAAGAGAAGAGTGGACATTCCCAACATGCTCTCTCCCTTGATCTGTCGGTCTAGAGGTTCTGCTTCTACAAACCAAGGTAGGGAAATTCCTCCTCTTTCTGGGTGTTTGCTGGCAGCTCATTTTTGGTACCGCGGGCTTGCCAAGGGAAGACCACTCGCGGTAGAACAAAAGGTTTAGGTGTGCTGCTTTTAGAAGCAGATACAGAAAAAAAAAATTGAAAAAAGGAGGAAACGTTCACCAGACATGTTGATTCCCCCTTGACTTATCAAATAGGACATGAAGAGAAGGCGAGAGGGATGCTTTGGAGTTACATACTGCGTCGTGAATTAGGGGAGGGTCCCTGGTGGTTTTCTGGGGTGGGTAGGTGGGGTGGAGGGAGACACGGGAGGAGGAAGATGGCTTTGGAAAAGCGAGAAAACGGAGATAATCTCCATGCACGCGTGCATCCATCCATCCATCCACCCACCCGCAAATTGCCTCTTTCTTTTCCCTGGTCCAGCGGCTCCTTGCCATGCTTTGATGTGAAAATAGAGCTCGTTAGGGATAACAGTACGTAGAAAGCCGCTTGTTGCCGCGGAGGAGGAGGGTGGTGCATCCCTTCAAACCCACACCGGTCGTGAGGGGCCTAAGCGCGGGGGCCGGGGCTGGGGGGGGGCCGGGGAGGCCGGGGCCGCCCCTGGCACCGCGGCAGGAGCCCGCCCAGCGGCGGGGCGAGCGCGCCCGCCTGCGTGGAGGTGAAGGGCTATTTTAAGTCCGAGCACGTCAAGAGAGACTTAACCTGAACCTACGAGGCGCTGTGTTGAGGCAACTTCACGGGTTTTCATTTATCCCCCCGGCGCTGTCAGCGGGCATCGCGGTCCCTCTCTCCGCCGATCCACCTCCCCCCCCCCCGCCTCCATCCTCCGCCTTTGCACCCCGCGTTCCCACGCAGGCAGCCCCCTTCCCAAACCCCGCTAGGGAAAGGGATGCAAAATGGCTATCGTGCCGCTCGGCTGTGGATACGCGAGAGACACCGGTGCATCCCGACCGTAACGTGACATGTGAGTCTTTCCGTAAGATGGTGGCAAGACAAAAGGGAGCGGAGCGCCAGCGGGGTGCGGGAGCCCCGGGCACCAAGGTGTCGAGCGTCTGCGCGTTATTTTAAGCCTCAGCCCGTTGGAGGGCTTCGCCGCTTCACGCGTGGGAGACAGAGGCGGAGGGGTGGGGGGGTGTAGGGGGGCAGGGGCTGCTACAGCCCCGATCCCCGCCCCGGGCGCCCCCCCCCCGCCGGCCTTATCCGCACCGCGAGCCCCCGCCCGGGCTGCCCCCGACCCACCTGCCTCTCGTCCCCGCGGCAGAGGGGAGGCCTGGCAGCGGGGGAAGGAGGCGACGCGGCGCGGTGCTGTCCCCCCCCTGGCGGCAGGGGCGGCCCCCAGCCCGGCCGTCGGGAGAGCCGGGGGTCGGGGCAGCGAGGGGGGGGGCCCCCAGCCCTCGGGGCACCCGGAGCGTCCTGCGGCGGGGACGCGCCTCTCCGCCCCCTCCCTCGCCTTGATCCTTCCGCTGGCTCCTTTCACACGTTTCTAAGGGTGGGTTTGGATTCTTTTCTCCAGTCTATTGTCAAAAACCGGGAGCGGTTCCCCGTCGAGGGGTTGAGAATCACCTTTTCTACCATATTCTGGCCGGGCTTCTATAAATAACTAAGGCTTCCCAGGGTTTATCCACGCCTGGATCCTCCCTGCTAGAGCTCTCCCAGCCTCCCGCTGCCTCCGCAAGTGGGAGTAGAAAGTTTACCTGTGCGGAGAGGAGGGCGTTTGGGAGCCTTTTTCTCATTTTCAGGAGGAATGTCACAGGCCTCACAGTTCCTGGCTGCTGCCAGATCCACGCGAGACCCCAGCAGTGCCCAGGGTGGGGGGTTGTAGCCCACTCCCTCAGGTCTCATTTCCCTGCGAGAGCCCCTAAAAGCAACTGCTCCCGAGGGGATTGCAGCGGGGCCCTGGTAGGATGCACCCCACCCCTTAAGGAGCAGGACAAGAGGAGTGGAGGGTAGAAGCTGGGGTGAACCCAGCTCCGGCCCCTTCCCCTCTGCCACTTTCCCCGGGTTTTCCAGGCAGATTGGAGGTAAAAGGGGTGTTGGGCAAGGGCGGCAGCCCTGGGCAGCTGGGCTGGGCTGTCTGCTTGCCTGGCGAGTGCTGTCCACCACTGCCTGCCCAGTGCCTGCCACAGCTGCCAGCCTTGCCTGCAGGGTGCCAGGCACAAGCGGGTGCAACATCCCAGCCGTGACCATTCTTAGCCATGACCTGGGCCAAGTTTGGGCAGAGAACAGCGAGGATGGGAGTTTGTGAGGGGGTCGTACAGCTTTGATTCTCAGCAGTGGGGCTAGGGAGCATTGGCCCACATTGCCATCTTGCCTTTATTTTCTGGTCTCTCTTGCTGCTACCTTGACCTGAGACTTTTTTTTTTGCCTTCCTTGCTAGCTCCAGCATGGACAGAAGGAGATATCTTCTACCACTGCACCCACTATGAAGGTGGGAGGTATTCAAGGCCAGGTTGGATGGGGCCTTGAGCAGCCTGGTCTGGCGGGAGGTGCCCATGGCTTGGGGGTTGGAACCAGATGATCTTTAAGGTCCCTTCCAACCCAAAATATTCTCACTCTATGATTCTGTCAAGCACAGCCACCTTAGGTCTTGTAAGCAGTGCATGGGGACAGGTGTTCCCCAGTCAGCTGTCCCTTGGGCAGGCAGGCAGGGCTGGGTATTCAGTACCTCCAGCTCATGGGGACCCAGTGCTGCCCCACTGCTGAAGACTTTGGGGAGTGGAGCAGGTACATGGCACCTGGTGGATGTAGGGTGACCCGGTGTGCCTCAACTGCAGCTCTGGGGAAGGCAGCAGTGCGTGCGTGGGTGCACGGTGCTTTGCAAGAGGGAAGGTGTGGGTAGGGAAGATTTTCAAGCGATCACCCACGCCACCCCAAAGCAGCAGATCATATAATCTCTGCATATCCTGATTTTGTCTGGTCTTCCACCACACCAGTT
Source organism: Piaya cayana (assembly GCA_013389865.1). Taxonomy (NCBI): domain Eukaryota; kingdom Metazoa; phylum Chordata; class Aves; order Cuculiformes; family Coccyzidae; genus Piaya; species Piaya cayana. The sequence goes on from WAAB01005583.1 coordinate 68,379, forward strand.
TGTCTCCCAGTCCTGCGTGGGGTTCTCAGAAGGTTGGGACAGGATGGAAGCAGGTTGAGGGCTGAGTGGGGAAACAGCCTGGTGTGTGTGAGACCTAGTTCAGTTTCCCCTGGGCTCTGCCTTGGGTGCACAGAGGCAGATCTCAGCAGGGAAAAGGAAAGAAGCATGGTCAAAGCTGCTGCTATTCTTCCTGAGGACTCTGGGCTCTGATTTGGCAAACATACCTGCTGCAGCAGCCTGGATCAGCCTCTTGTGACCCCTTTGACAGTGAGAATGTAGCTGGACAAAGGAAGGTGTCAGGAGCAGCACCCAGCCACCCTGGTCTGGGCAGGGTTCTTGGGACACCTGCATTGACGGCTGTTTTACACTGTTACCTGTGTGTGCAAGATGATGAAGACGTCATGGGAAGATGGAAAATACAGAGCAGGGGTGGAAATGGCAACCCTCTAGCCTCATCTAATAAATTATTTTGCTTTGTTTTGTTTTCATTTTGTATTATCAGCTGCTCCTGTTATAAACCCCATATCAACCTATGAACCAGCACCCTGTCCCCAAACCCTCAGCTACAGGGGGAAAAGGTGGCAGCATTGATTTCTGTGTCTCATCTACTGCTGGAGCTCAGTGGAGGCTGTTTCTTGTGCTTGGTTTGGAAGAGGGCAGGTGGACACTGACTTGAAAGCTGGGGCCATTCTGCTCTAGCACATGCAGCTGCACTTCTATTCCCACGTCGGACTCGAGTTTCCGGGGCTGGCACCAGGAATCGGTGTCTCTGCAGCACCATGTGGGAGGTCTGGATTTGATTACTTAGTGCTGTTTTCTCATTCCCCCAAGTGGGCAGAGGATGGGAGTGCTGTACAGACAGCAGTGCTTGTGTCTACAGTGGGCTCCACTCCCTGCTCCCGTCTTTTGCTCCTTAGAATGTGCAAAAGCTGCCTGTGAGATAGTCCATGCTGAGGGCTGGTCTCTGGAGGTTTAATCTTCTTGGCCTTTAGAGAGGCCAGAGCTCTACTTTGCCTGTACTCTACTTATCAACATGGCTTGGTGGGCAGTCGGGAAAGAGAGTTATCTTTTAGCTGGAGAATATGCAGAGGTTTTTATATTTTTATTTTCTTTGTATAAGCCACAATTTATCACAGAGACATGGATTAGTTAATAGGAGAGATGGACTAGATGATCTTTTTGAGAGAGAGAGCTTCATGTGCTGTGATTACCTAATCTAAAACAGGATACTGGTAGTATTCACTTGTCATTGGGGCTCTAGGGCTGCCTGAGTCTTTAGCCTTCTTTGACATATATTTATACTTGATATAAAAGCAGGGAGTGGTTGGGAGAAACATGGCTGATAAGTTATCTGCTGTTAACCCAATCTGTCCTCTACCCACCCATCACAAGAATTCTTTAAACAGTGAATCAACTTACACATTTCATTCTTCCGCCGCAGTCAGACTAGCTACTGCCCTGGGTGCCTCCCTGCATAAGACGAAATGGCAGTTTGAAGATCGCAGCACTGAAATATACGGAAAGGGAACCACAGGAAAATAAGATACTTAAAGCTAAGCATGGCCCTCCTGTTATCATTGTCTTGTCCCTTTTGAGCCTTCTGTTTCTGCCTCAGCTAAGTGCGTCATAGTGGGAGCTAAAAAGACCTTTTCTCCAGCCATGAAGGGAGCTCCACCATCCTTCTGACTTACCTGTCTTGCTTGTCGGTTCATCTGAAGACAGGCGAGGATGTTCCTGGCAGGTATGGACTGGTACTTGCTCTGGCAAAATTAGCGTCAAGGTGCTAAATGGCTGGGAACCAGGAGATGGATCCAGCCAAGTTAAATATCAAAGCTACCTCTCATGTTGGGGAAAAAAAAAAAGAATCCAAACAAATACACCCTTTGTAGTTCAAGAGCTCATGGCTTCCTCAAGATGCAAACTGCAAGCTTTCAGCTAGAAACATGTGTCAGAGTGTGAACTGGTGTGTTCAAAAGTCAACCAGGTGCGTGGTGGTGATCTGTGCAAACCAGGCAGTGTACCTCCATGTGCCTGAGGTCTACTGCAAAAAAGCCCCTCTCTGTGCCTGCAGAAACAAATGTGTGACACTAGGCAGTGTAGAACTCTGCTGTGACCAAGTAAATTCAAACCATGACTAATTTGGACTTCTCGATAGAAGGCTGCTTTTCATTTAGTGTTTTCATAGAAGCAGGAGAGAATGCTGGTTCTGGGCAGGAGGAAGGACTGGTTTCTTTTTCTTTAGTTTTTACACATACACTGAATATGCTTGATGCGAGAGGAAGAAAAATACTGCTTTTTCTCATGGCCACTAAAAAGGGAGAGGTACGTCTTTTGAGACTCACTGTCAGCTGATACTTCCTCAAATAGGGGTTATTCACAGACTGTAAAGTATGCTGGGTGGCTTTCTTCCCTTTCTAGTAGAACCAGTTAAATACTATATTTCAAAGCCACCAATACAGATGGATTGATTAACCATCTGGGGAACAAGAGAAAAGATGAATGAAAGTGTGGTTACTGGCTCAAAGAGGAAGGCATATTAAATTAAAATGTATGCTGTATTCACTCCCTATATGTCTAATTCCATCCACAAGGAAGGTTCAAAACTAAATAGTCAGTGGAAGTGACTAAGGTAGAATGTTAGGTTGAATACTGAAGGTGTTCCTGTATTCCCAGAGCATGTACAGTGTCATTAATATTGGTGTGCATGGCTGTGCTGAAACATTTCTAGGGAAGAAACACTTTCAGGGGAAAACCAGAAATTTGGTCTTCATGCTCTGTTTGGTGGCTTTTCTCTGCTGATTACTCATCCACCAAAACAGGTGTGGGGTCTGACCTGAGTAATCCATGGGAATTTATTCTGTCACTCCTGTCACACAGCCCCGGTATGCTAAACATGTAGGAGTTCATGTCCAGTTAACTGTCCATGTGGCAAACTCATAACTTACTTCTCAAGGTAGCAGTCAGTCTACACTACATGGTCTGTGTGTGGCTATCTAGTTATGAAATGGGAACAGTTCTTGCTTACTACACTCCTACTCTGGATTTGAACCACCGATCAAGGAATGAATCACTCCAGCTACCGCCATTCTCTACAGGACCTGCTGTCCAGCCCATGTGTGAGCTCTACATTGCAATCCTTCTTTATTTAAAATGGTAAAATGTTATGTCTAATGCTTATTTACAGAAGTGGTTAAGCTCTGCTTAGATAACTGCATTCTGTTTGGGGGCTGCACCTGTAAGAGACAGGAGGACTGAGGAGAGTGTGGGGGAGTGAACAAAGGCAATGATCACAGATCAGAGAAAACAAGACCTATAAAGAAAGGTTGGGAGAGCCAGGCAAGCTCAGTCTGAAGGAAAGACTACTGTGGGTGGATACCTAACTGTCTGCAAATACATAAAAGACCGTTACAGAAAGAGGACAGGGGCCAATTATTCTCATTAGTCACTGAGGACAGATCAGGAAATAAATGAGTTTAAGATGAAGCAGTGAGAATGTAGATTAAACATGAAATTCAATGTTTACTGCAATAATGGTTTAGTGACAGTAGAAGATGCTGATATACGTGGCAGAATGGATGTGACCAAAGATATTTAAAGCTAGATGTAAGTGCTGAACTATCAAGATTTTGTATCTAATAAAATCTGTCTCTGGTGAGCCACAGATCGTCATATTTGTATGCCTAACCAAACAACTTTGGAAGAAAGATAATGAGGTTGATCTGTTCTGTGTGCAGAAGGGAGAGACTGACTGTCCCATTGGAGGAAACCCTCCCCACCTGAGTGGATTTGGCTCTATGCTTCGACTCTCATATCATACCTGTAAGAGTCAACATGATGCTGTTGACTGGTAGCAGAGCTTGAGCATATAGGGAGCTCCCCAAAGATGTCTGGTTTTCTAGACTGCTGGTATTTCTTCTCCCAGGGGGATGGTTAGATCTCCAGTTTAGAAATCTGTGTGTAAGAGACTTACATGATACTATAGCATTTGCAGGTGCAGTTCTTGAGTCCTGGGGTAGCTTGGGCTGTTTTATACTAAGATCATGTCCCTTTCATTAAGAAACTTCCATCTGTCTGTAGCCATCACTTTCAAGGTTTTACACTATCACAGCATCTGAATAGCTAGTGTGCCAAAACCTGATACTGCAAGGGGAGGTGACATATATCATCACATCCTGAACGATGTGAAAATGCATGCCTTGCTATTTCATGTCATTTTCTGTGTTGCAAGATGAGCTACAGTTTAAAGGTGCCTTCTGTTTACTCGCTTTTGATGCTTCTAGAAGATAAAATAGGATTTGAGGAGCCACAAACATTGTGGTTTCTGATAATCACTGGTTTTGCTAGCCAGTCTTCACAGTTGCACTTCTCTGTGCTCTCGGTTGGAGGAGCTTTCTGTGTATGGTCATGGTTTGGATGGATGGCTCTGTTAATGGGTTCAGAGAGGGTTCCCTGTGCTTTGAGTCAGTAGAAGCTCCCGTGCTGGTAGCTAACAGGGCTGGAAATCCTTTTTGAGGTTGTGAGTTTGGCTGGCATTGGGAATGTGCTATGTGCCCTAAAGCCTGTGCCAGTTTATATCCTTCTGTGTATCAGCAGAAGAGGGGACTGCGGTACCACCTTGCTGGTGAATTGCACTATATTTTTAGCAGAGCAACAAGCACATAATCCTGAGTTCTGTTGTTTTTTTGTTGGAATCAGCAGTTTTCTATACAGGTGTCCAGGACAAACTCAGGCTTAAATGAAGGAAATGACATGATAAACTCTCCTTTTTTATTATACTTGGATTTCAAACTTTTATTTCACCTTGTCTCCTAATCTCTTAGTTAGGGTTGCTGTGCACTTGTAAGCAGCTAACATGCACAACTCTCTTGTATGGATATACTTCCATGTATGGCTTCCAAATAATCATTTGGAGAATTTTGCAAAAGGAAACAACTGAAAAACTTTTTAAAGTCACAGTTTCAAAACGGACTCGAAGGTGAGATGTTTACTAAAAGCCAGCTGAAGCAGATAAGATTTGGTGTCATGAACCCACTGATAATTTACTAGCGCAAATACCATGTCCTACATCACAGATGATTGCCTAATGAACATAAAATTGTTTTCAGGTGATTGGCATAATAGCCTAATGATAACTGAAGACAGCAGTGGGTGTGCATTGCCTCCAGCTGTGGACTATGAACAGGGCATAGGGGGATATGAGTAGGTGAGATGTTGCAGGAGCAAGGGACTATGGTTTCATGCTGTTACATGGGACCTGTGCTACTCCAGCATCCCCAGCTGGGAGTGAGGTCCTGGAGATATGCTGTAGGTGGTTGGAACATGAAAGGCAAAGACACTAAATGAATACTGCCTGGAAATGAACCACAGAAGGTCTGTTAAGTAATCTAAAGCTGCCTCCGATTCCAAGGGCAGTCCAAAATCTTCCCAGCATCTGGGGGCAGATGATTTTGAAGCCTGTGCTGTGAGAAGAGTGGCTCCACTGCTGTGTGGAAAAAGAGAGGCTGCATGCTGCTTCAGGAAGCGGATGGAGAAAGGGTCGCTGCCGTGAATGTCTTTGCACTAGATGAAGTGGCATGTTAATTAATTGCACATGGATGGATTTCTGGGGAATTTCTGTCACAGGACTCTGCTGAGAAATGCATTTGGAGTGCATTGTGGTAGAGGAAATGCACAAAGATGCACTAACTCGTGGCTACTCACACGTAGGCATACGCTTACATGGAAAGCATGCAGGAGGGATCTGCTATCCCTGCACCTTGCTCTCTCCTCTGTAATTCTCTGGTATCCCTGACTGCTGTAGTCAGTGGCCTAAGCATCTCAGGGGAGATTCCCTTGTGTCAGACGTGTTTCAGCAGAGCCAAGCTGAAACATCAGAGGCTGACAATACCCAAGGGATGGTCTAACGAAAGCGACAGAATGACATAATCTGTTCTCGCAGTCTCTCCTCTTCAGTTCTCCATGTTTTTGATGCAACTTGAAATTGCCATCTAATTTATTACTGAAAAGGTGAATATTTTATATAATTAAAATTGCAAAGATAGTTTCCTGAAACATTGAAAGTCAAAGTATAAAAGCAGCTTGGATGTAGTCTGAGGTACTGTGTATTTGAGTGTTCTGCGAGGAAGCTTTTAAGACTCCATCTGGAAATAACAAAGTGGTAAATGCCACAAAAGTATAAATGGAGTCTTAGAAGGGACATTGCAATCATTTTGTTACATGATGGGGGGCCTGTACACTAAACAGATAAGGAGATAACCACTAAGCAGCTTAGAAAAAGAGGATAGCTGTGGGATGTCTGCCTTTAAAGATACGGTGGCTCTTGCAGAAAGTTCCCTTTGAATCTCTGGTTTGAAAGTTTGCAAACTTTCAAACCAGGAATTCAGAGAAAGCTGTAAGGATCATGCTTTATCTGCTTTTAATTTGCACCATTTCAGTGGGGAGTAAAGGGGCTGAAAGGCTTTCTGAACTAAAGGGCTCAGAGAGCTTTGCAGGAGCTGACTGCCTGTGCCTCAGTGCTCTCTGAAGCAGAAGCTGGATAACCACAGTGGGTATCTTGCAAGAACAACCCTTTCTGTGCAATGATTTTGTACTGGAGAGAGAAGAAACCAGGAGACACACAACAGGAGATGAGTGTTGGTTAATAACATACCTTGCCTTAATACTCTCATACTTTTTTTAGTGAGGACGCTGAGGTTAAATATCGTTCCTTGCTCACAGCTTGTTGGAGAGATCTCTGACTCCAGCTTTTGACGTTAGAGATGATGATTATGGTTTTCGACAGAAGAGGTTTGTAACGTAGTGAATGTGGCTGGAAATGGGTTTACTGCCCCACCAAAAAAAAAAAGTAATTTCGCAGATCCTGCTAATTTTGCACTGAAATTAATTAGAACATTTGATGTGTTTTCATGAAAAAGCAGAGAAAAACCCAGAATAGCTAGCAGCCTGGCAAGCAGAAAAATAACTGGGTTTTGGGTGATGCATTCTTTCTCTGCATACTTTGGAGTGGAGACTTGTCCTCAAGGCTGTACTAGCCAACATGAGGGCCCAGACTACTGGGTCCTCTGCAGTAATACTTTCTCAGTTGGAGCTTTTCCAGTTGGAGCTGTTCTACTTTATATAAATGCCTATTCATTGTGCTGGAGAGGGAGTGCACTAACGACTAGGCTGTGAAGGTAGTTTGCTTCTTTGGCCCGATCTGAAGTAATTACTTATATAAAGGCAAATGACTTCAGCATGAGAGAAATGGAGAAGTAGGCTCCATAGCCCAGAGGTAGTGGAGTCCTCTGAGATTCAGGAGACATGGGAGCTAGCTCTCCCTCCAAATTAGGCAGTGCAGGTTTATTCTTGTTCTGTTTTGAAAGCATTTGTATTTCCTAGTGACAACAAAATGTTTTATTTAGTGTCCAGCTCCAGTGCTGACTCCAAATGGGAGAAGAAGTGACAGGAGGAGGTGAATTCCCAGGGAGCAGAGACCTCATTCTCAAGCAAATGCTCTTAAACAAAGGATAAGAGATGAGAACTACAAAGACTCTGTGACAGGAAGCCAGAGTTATTGCTTCAATGAAAATTTTTATCATTTCCTATAATGTGCAGGTAGCTTTTTAAAGTTATCTTGAGATCTTTAAAATCACTTGGGATTTTCATTCCTGCAGTTGGTATCCCTTGGTATTCCCTTCTCGTTGTTCATTATACTTTTGCTTTTATAAGCTTGGTACAAAATTTGACTTCTATGTGGAAAGGGGAGTGTTCCCAGAAGCTAACACTAGCTGTGGGAGTCATTGGAGAAAGAGAGGGTCCTTCAAAGGACAGTACAGAGTAGGAGCCCAATGGGTATGCTCCAGCTTGCTGCCTGGAGAAGCTAATCCCTATTGGCTACAAAAGCAGCCTTGGCAGGTGTGCTTCTTAAAGGCTCTTCTTTTCTGTGTGTATGCATGTTAAGGATATACAGGCTTGAGGTGGGAAGAGACAGGAGTTGTATTAAATTTTGCCACCAGATTTGGAAAACAGTCTTGACTGAGGGAGAAACCAAAGTTTCCTAACCCTTAGTGCTTCGTCTTATATTTTTCCACTGTAAGACTACCTTGTAGTCCATCATTTTTTGAACATGAAGGCCTGGAGACACCTCAGTCCAGGTCCAATGGTTCCCAAACATGATTTTAATTTTCAAGAAACAGCATTGTCCATATAGGTCAGCGCAGCCACAACCTCTGGACTTCTCAGACCTTAATTTGTAGCCAAAGAGTGGCAAGTTGGCATGTGAGGTCCCTTGACGTGACCAGGTATCATAGGACTGGTCCTTGCCACCCCGCAGAGAACTGTCTCTCAGGACACTGCAGGAAGGCTAAGGAGAGATGACCAGGGTTTGCTGCTTCTATAACCACTGAATCCCAGGAGGAGCTGGTGTAAGAATGGCATTTAATCGTATGCCTTTGTACCTCTTTGCCTGCATGAGTTTAGAAGCATTGTCCATTTCCACCAAGGAAGATGTTTCATAAGAAAATATTGCTTGCATGATGAAGCATAAAAATTGAACAAAACAGAAAATTAGAGAGAAGCTTTGCCTTGGCAGTCTAACAGTGTCCTTTGAAGTGCACAGGCTAATAGAGAAATTTGTGTATCTTCTCTGATATGACAGTCTTCTGTGATACTGTAGTTTGGCAACTGTAGCAGGACAAACTGTGATGTGTACCTACACAATGGTTCAGCTGCAGCCCAGAGGCCGGATTCTCTGTCTCTTTGAAGTCAGGCAGAATCTTGGTATTGGCTGTGGCGAGGACTGGGTTGACTCTGGTTGTCTGCTTTGTGGTATGAGATGCAAGGGCTCACGATATTTTCGTGAATTATTTCATTTCAAAGTATTATTGTTTATAAAGTTATCCACTTTTTGGATCTGAGGAACATCTTAAAGAGCTGTTGAGGTACTACCTAGGTTGCTATTTTGATGCCTGCAATGAATGCTACAAAAATCCTTGATATTAGCTGCATACAATGGGTGTTATTTTTTGTCTTCATATTTGATGATTTCATTGTTTTATAAGAATTAAATGATGTAATTTTAAGGATACTGACAGAGTCTTCAACATTTCTTTTGCTGTACAGGTTTTCAAATGTTTTCTTGATCGGCTAATGTATTGCTTTTCCTGCAGTATAAAATGGCAATAAGTGTAGAATCTGGTTCATATTCAGTTTTGGGATCAGATTAAGTTGTGTTGAGTTTTCTTCCCCAAATCCTCATGGACTGTGCCCGGAGGAAAAAATCAATGACTCTCTGGTAAGAACTGCTTAAAATGGCTGTATTTGGCATAGTTGAAATGTCCAGTTGAACAGAATTTAAGACTTTTAAAGCAATTTAAATATTATTTTCTCATAATCTGAATGACTTTGAAAGAGTAATATAAAACAATGGTGTAAAAGTTGCAGGACAAAACTTGGTGGAAAATCATTTAATGTGATTTTACTGTCAGCGACCCAGGGAGAGTGGAAAAAAAAAAGAAAATGTTAAAGACTTAAATTAACTTTAAACCACCTCATTTCCTTTATTATAGGGTGTTTAAGTATTTAGTGGACCTAAAGGAGATGGCAGAAAAGACAGTGTTTGATCCAATGCTCCTCCTGGATATGACAGTTCTACATGTTCTTTAGGTGAAGCCTGGGGTTTAGAGAAGTTCGTAGGCAAAAGACTTGATTTGAACCTTGGCTTTATAGAATTGCCGCATTTATTATACCAGCCAAGGAAATACAAAACTTGGATAAAAGCATCCAGAGATATTCAATTTAATGAAAGATCAGCATAGTAATGTAAAGAGAAGGCAAATTTCACAGCAGGTTAAGCTGTGCCTCTTACTATAATGGGTATAACCTGGAGAGGAGCAGATTTAGGCTTGATGTAAGGAAGAATTTCTTCACCATGAGAGTGGTGAGACACTGGCACAAATTGCCAAGGGAGGTTGTAGATACCCCATCCCTGGAAGTGTTCAAGGCCAGGTTGGGCAGCCTGATCTACTGGGATGTCCCTGCCCGTGGCAGGGGGGTTGGAACTAGATGATCTTTAAGGTCCCCTTCAACTCTAACTATTCAATGAATCTATGATAACTGGAAACAAAACATTATACATTCATACCAGTGCACAGAAGAACATGCTATGGAACAACCTTGAGCACCACTGTAAGGGTGGTGTTCCTTGGTGCAGACCTGGCAGGACCTGATGGATTTGGAATTGAGAACTGTCTGCTTGCTAGAGCAAGATGATAGGAGACATGCTAAGATTTTTCTTAGCCATAGTCAGCTGTTGGCTGAAGTTGGCTGAATCCAAGCTGAACTTCTCCATCCTGGCTGAGCTGGTTTAGTACACACTGGTCAGCATTTGGCAGAAAGTGCCCATCCTTGGTCTGTGCCAGGTTTGACTGGAGTTCCTCTTCTTTAAATTTATGTATAGCTCTTGACTTTCTTTGCAGGCTAAAAACATCCCAAGATTTTGTGAACTAGCCTCCCGCAAGGAGGACTTGTGGGCTTCAGGGAAGTCCAAAGTGTAGAAGTGTGAGAGGTGAATGTGTGCACCTGCAACATGGTGCATTTTCTGAACATCCAAAGGGAGGATACTGTGCAGTTTTGTACTTTTATTCAGTCCACTTTGTTTTACCTTTCCTCAAACTGATCCTCTTTCCTGTAGTAAGGAACTTCGAGATGATGCTAAACACTGTCGTAAATCCAGGCAATTCACACACCTTGAGGCTTTTCAAGTGACTTGAGTTGTGCTAAGCCTCTTCCCTCACTTCTTTCTATTGGAACATGAGTTTGGAAAGTTAAGCAGAAGACCTTGTCTTGCTGCTGGTGAGGAGGAAGTGGGCTGACATGGGTCATGAGAATAGGTGATGGCAGGAGGGCAGATTTATACACCTCATTGGAGTTTCACTGGCAGTAAATTGGTCCTGGGAAAGCCTGGACCATGAAGGACTAAGAGAGCTGACTCATAAATATACCCACACTAGTAGTATATAGGCATGGGAGAGGGTGGGAGGGAATAGCCAGTGCTTTAGTTCCCCATTTTCTAGAGAGAGGGAAACTGGTGCTACAGCCTGCTGGATATGGGTAGATATGCTTCCCCATTGACCTCAGACCCAGAGCATGAAGGGAGCAGACATGGCCAGAGGCACAGTGGAAGGGCCTCTGACCCACATCATTCAGACTTTGCTAAGATGCGGCTGCCTTGTGGCTAGTGGAAGCAGGATTGGACTAAGCAGCATCTCCCACACAGAGCTGAACAAGCATGGAGGTGATGTATCAGTCCTACCCAGGGCTAGCTCTATTCACTCCTGACAGTGTGGCACCTCACTTTGCTCTTCCATCCCCTTCCCCCCTCCTCCTGCACAAGCCCAGCTGGACTTCATGCTGTCACCCCTGGCTTGGTGTCAGGGCAGCCCTGTAGGAGATGAATGTGGTTGTGTGGCAAAGCCTGTCTCACAGTCTCACTGCCTTTGAACTGTTTTTGGAGCTGTTGGAGACTCTGGTGTCTGCAGTGGAGTTGGGGGGAGAAGAGCTTTGGAGGAGAAGGACAAGGTTCAGAGGAGGGGGAAAGTTTTTTTTTTTCTTTCTTTTGCATCCTAAAAAACTTCCTTTGCACCCAGGTCCTGCTTCTGTGACTGCCTGGTGCTCAGGTGGTTTCTGGGGTGCTTTGAACCAATATGATGTGTCACTGGAAGGCTCTGAAGAAGCCCCCTCCTGCCTGCCCCTCCCTTTGGGATGGAGGAGAAGGGGAGCCTTTGACACCACAGCTTGGAGGAAGCTGATGTGTAGGCTACTAGGAAGGTGCCATGTCCTTTTTGAGGGTGCCTATGGAGAAGACGATGGACAGAAATGTACCCCAGCACTGGTACATTTGGGTGATGCTTAACCAGCACCTGCCCAGGGCTCCTGGTTGTTCCCACAGAACATAGCACAGCTTTTCAAGGCCTACTGCTTTTTCTGAGAGCAAAGCTGTCATGCAGCAGCACCACGTTGGTTTGCCACCAAAACCCAACTACAGCATTTGAAAACCCTTTGGCAGTTTTCAGTGAGGGACTGATGCTTGGCATAAGCGTGTGAAAAATCCATATTGTCTTGCAAATTTAGGAATGTGCTTTGACTTTACTCTGATGACAAACCCTGTGCCTTTTACTTTGTGAGAGTATTTCCATTGGAAATCAAACAGATTTGAGATACATAGCTGCCTAAGCAGCCATACCTTAGAATAGGATTTGGGGATTAGCAGAGTGGATAATAAATTGAATAGTAGGAGTTAAAATCAGACTGCACTCATAAAGAAAGCAGAGATGAGAGGTACACCCCTGGAAAGCAGTAATGCCAGAAATGATACTGGGGTTACACCGTTTAACAAATGAGATATGGGCTCACAACACAATGCAGCAGCAGCAAAGAAGCTGATGTGATTTCTGGATTGAATAAATGGAGCCATTGCATCTCAGAGCGAGGAAATGTTTTCTATGTGTTTCTAGTCATGTTTTCTTCATGTGCGTGGTCTGAGTGTACCTAAGGTATTGAGTTCAGTTCTGGAGAACTCAGTGCCCAAAGATGGCAGCAAATTAGAACAAATTCAGTGGAGCAACAAAAATGATTAAGATGCTGGAGGGATTGATCTAAGAGGGAAGATTAAAGTAACTAATTACATTTAGCTTGGCCAAATGACAATTAAAAGGGAGATGTGATGACTGCCTTAAAGTGTGTGCTTAAGAATGTAAACACCAAGAAGAGAGAGAGTGAGCGAGGAATTGTTTAGTGCTGTCGGAGTGAAGTTGGTTAGATGCCCGGTCTGCGCTGCTTGGGGAGTTGTGTAGGAACCTAAGCAGAACAGAAGAAGTAGCTGTAACCAAACAAGAGCAGGAAACCTAACAAAAGGAAGCACTGAATAGAGAGCATGGTTCCCACTGTGATGCGTGGCAGAGGGTAAAGGTACCATTCCCCAGGAAGCATGGCAGTCTTTGAACAAAAGTAGCCCTTGGAGCTTTGCTACAAGAAGTGTCTAAAATTCTTCTGGAGAGGAGGGAAAGGGTTCAGTGTTCCTGCAGGAGTCCACTCCCTCTGGTTTGCAGGACCTGTAGGTCATTTCTGCCCTGTCCTTTTGGCTGTGATTGTGTAGTGTAGCATCCTGGTTTGGGTGTGGTGTTTTGAAAAAGATAGTTTGTGGGTTAGAGAAGGAGCAAGCAAGGAGAAAGTTAGGTGACAGTAGGCACCAAGTCATGTAACAATATGCTGAGAGCTAGGCATATTCAGTCTAGAGGAATGACAACTGTGGGTGGAAACCTAACACTGCCAATACATAAAGAACTTTTATTAAGAGGAACAGGGGCCAATTACCCTTTAGTAACTAAGGGCAGATCTGGAAAAACGTGGGCTCTTAGCTAAAGGTGGGAAAAGTGGGATCTGTATGAAGGAGAACTAAGTGTTGGGTGATAAGGAGGCTAAGGGGGCATATGGGATTGCTGGGAGTATATATAGCCAGGGATGATATGAGACACTCACCTTTTGGGAGATGACGCGGATATCAGGAAGCTATTCTTGTTTCGTGAAGATTCCTTATGATTTCATAGTCTTTTAAAGGCTGTGGAGCATCTAAATAAGCCAGTGCTGTGGTGCTTTATCCTTGCAGGATATTTTTCTGTTTGTTCAGGACATATTTGTTAATGTTTCTGTTTAATTATATTTTTGTCTTTGATTATGGATCTGTTTGAATGCTGCCTTTTGCAATGAAGGGACTACGGATGAAATGCATGTTTCTTGCAAAAATGCAGTAAGGATCTAGTTTCAGCAGAGTGTGGATTAGCTGGGTTTTTTTTGCCCCTTTGGTGTGATTCTTTCTTTGAGGTATGAAATAGCTTAATTAGCTTGAAGAAGAAAAAAGTCTCTGTGCAGTACTGTATCTCCTCATTTTGACAGGTACAGGAAAATATCATGAGGCAAGAGCTTTTATCGTAGTGTTTCTCATCTAGTTATACTTAAGAAATTTTGCACATTTTTTCATATAAAGTCCATTTTCAGATGCTAGGATGATATTCTGTACCTGGAAATGTTAATTTCCTGATCTGCTTTTATGACTGAGTGCATTTCAAAGTGAAATAAAAAGGTGAGAAGAAGAAATGGAGACGTGAGCCAGTGCAATATCTCAGCTGGTGGCTCCAGTCTCTCTAGGTAAATGGTGCTGTGGGGCCTGATATGAAGAGCATTCTAAATGTATTATTTTGTAATACCTGTTTAGGGGGCAGTTTATAAAATAAATGCTTCAACTTTGCTCCCTTTATGATGGTGACAGTGTCCCAGTGACACAGGTAGTTCCTGGGCAATTTTAAGAGGGAGTTCAAAGAGTGATAGGACCCCAGGATCAGAGAAACAGTTTCTTCCCATAACTTTGGAAGAACACCTTTTAAGGCAAAGGCTGAAGCATTGTGTGCAAGAGGGCTTGTGCTTTCCTGGACTAGAGGGAAGGATTGTCTTTGTAGTAAAGATAGGAGGTAGGTCAGCAGTGTCCTATGTCTGACTTTTCTGTGCATTGGCTCTTACTCAGGTAATCAACAGCTATTGTCAATAAATTCGCTTCCCTTCCCTCCCTCAACAGTTTGTTCCTGCAGCAGGTCTGTGGTCTGGCAAACCTACCTTTTTTTGCTGGTTGAGGGTATGTGAGGCTGCTGACTAGAGTGGCTGAAATGCAAGCATGTCTCCTTCTCCCTTGCCCACTACAGGCAGTACCTTATGAACATGGGACGGGACAAGTCTTAAACAGAAGCAGGGTTTGTCAGGGTCCATTAACAAGTCACTCAGCATAGCTATTCATCTGTGACCTGAGATGATGGACACACACACTATACAGCTGTATTCAAAAGTCACACTTTCTTTTGTGTTTGTGAGGTGCCCTGAGGCTTTTCAGCTGATGATGCCATAGAAAAATACTTACTCTTTACTTGGTCTTGACTTTCAGAGCTCTACCCTTGGCATCCTTCAGTGGTTTGGCACTTATTGAAAGAAATAAAGCAAAAGCATCGTTCAGAGCAGAAAAGCACTTCACAAAGCATATTCTGATGAAGTCAGCTCCTTGAACAGCTGCGACAGGGACAGAGAAGCAGCCAGAAATACATAAAGGGGAATATGATGGGAGATTTATGCCAGTGAATACCAGTCTATGATGAGTCCTGCAAGATTTACGCCTAGAGAAGATCTTGGTGCTATGTCACCTGCAAAGCCCTCATCCCAGACTTCCAAGGTGCTGCAGCCAATATTAGATTTGCAGATGTCCTGCACGATATGGGGCTTTGCATACAGTCAAGTCTCACATCATCTGTGAAACAAGTATGTATGTTGGTTTTCCCTACATTTCTGTCATGACAGTACACTTCTTGTCTGTCTGTCTGTCTGTCTATCTATCTATCTATCTATCAATCAATCAATTTTTGGAAGTCAGCTGCTGGGCTCATACAGTTTGGCTTATCAGTGCTGGCATAGTCAACCAACCATGTGCCCTGGACCTGCAGAGTCCTTAGGAAGAATTGCAGTCCTGTTGCTAGTGTGTTGGGCAATGGTGAGGAAATTGTCCTGGAGCAATCTACAACAGAGCAGAATATTTCAACCTTTAAGTTAGCTTTGAAAAATTTAAAATGCTACATTTTTCCTAAATAAATGAATAAATACATCCCCCATCCATCCCACCCCAAACACCTTCACTCTAGAAATTAGTTGATTTGAACAATGCAAAAAGATGAAGGTCAGTTTCTTTTCCCAAAGTGTCTCAGTGGCCAGGTTTGCCTCTGAGTTAGAACGGAGGTGTATTTGAAACTGCAAAAGTTTTGCCCAGACATAATCCTCCTACCTTGCAAAGCTCCAAGAAGTGGCTGTTTGAGAGCAAAGACTTGGTTTAGATGCTGGCTTAGGGACACCAGAGCTGACACAGAGAGCAGCTGCTCTGAAGGTTGTGTGGGTAAAGTCAGCAAAGTGGGAGCCTGCACTGGATGCATGAATGTACACGTGTATATTCCCCTGCTAGCTGTTGGCTGGCCTGTCATCTCTGGCTAATGAGGTTTCTTACCCCAAAGGGCTGCATACCTGCATGCTCCCAGCCAGCTCTGCTGTGTTCTCATGTGCTGGCATTAGAAGACACGTATATAGGACATTCTGACCTGCTTCATGCTTGACAGGCTGTAGAGGCTGATTGCTGGAGGCAGCCTTTAGTCTGCTTGCACATTGGCTTCAGGGATAACGTGCAGAGAAGTGTGGACCATTAGAGCTGCAGCCTCAATGTACCACAATTCGTTCTGTGTGATTTTATAGTGCTTGGGAGGCATGAACTGCATTGTACAAAGTCTTTGCAGGAATGTCTTGTAATTTCTGAAGAAGACAGTGGACATATCGACCTTCCACTTCTCTGTAGTTTCCAGTGGGAGCCAAGGTACAAAAGCTGTGTCTTTCCTGTAGCTGCTTTCTGCTGTTGGTAATATCCATTTTTTTTCCTGCACAATGCTGCAGGTTGAAAAGGCTGATGGCACCCAAGGTGAATCACAACATGTTGATGTATTTACTTTACCTGTTGCTCTTTAGAAGCCTGAGATCTAGACATTGAGGCTTTAATGGCTCCCTGCCAATCAGATTAAATATTTAGCAGCAATAGGTTCTGGGCATCACATTCCTGACAGTGTATTTCATGCATCATTTGCCATGAACGTTGGGAGATTTTTAGCTACCACTTGCAAAGTAACACCCTATACACTCTCTCTCTCATCTCCTCTTTCCACTATCCCTCTCACTTTTCACTTTTGTTTCTGTTCTCACTTTCTCTGCTCTGCTGTTTCCTTCCCCTTAGCTTTTCCTCTCTCTGTCATTGTTTTTCACTGGTGTGTGGTTGTGTACATTACACCTGGAATGGATATCAACTTGTGATGGCAGAGTAGAGGCACTGACTGCATCTAATCAAGCATTACTCCTGCCTTGGAAAAGAGGGTGCAGGTTGATGGCCTCTTTGGGGAGGGGGTACCCCTTGACTCAGGGAAGCACCCTGAGGACAAAGAAGGGGAAAGCATCTCTGTCATCGTTCTTCATGATGCAACTCATCTCTCTGCAATCTGTCATGTTCTTGGCATATGCAACAGTTGCTCTGGGACTGTGACTATGGGACAGCCTTTTTACTTCTAGTCCCTTTCTGGCCTTTTTAAGAGAAGACTGCATGGGCTCAGTCATCCAACTGGAAGCATTGTCATATACATCCCTATGGATTCCCGTTGTCCCTCCAGCTGCTGGATTGCAGCAGACTTCTTTTAGCTCTGCCCACACAACTGGCTGATACTCCCATTGTTGGGATGAGGCTTGTCAAAACCAAAAGTCCAATGAGTGTTTGGGGTGGGGGGAAGAGATGTATCTATATAAGGTTTCAATATGACATATTTTTGGTACTGGCAGAGAGTTGTCTCCTGGGACACAGCAAGCAGTGCAGGGGTGGCAAGGATTTTCCTCTACTTTCTTCAGTGTGCTGGACAACTGGTTTCAGTTGTATAAAGTACAATTGTGTGGTGATAGTCTGAGTTTTCAGGCATGATGTGTAAGGAGTTGAGCCCTTTTGAGGAGCTATGAGAGACAAGAATGATCACTGCAACTAGCAGTGGTTCGGGGCTGATACTGGGTTATGGAGGGTGAAATCTCCTGGGCTAGTGAGCTCCATAGGCACAGTCATGCATTGGGTGTTTTATACTGCAGAACTTTCTCTAGAGCTTGCCCTTCTCCTTTCATGCATTGCTTGCAATGATTTGATGCTGTTCATTACAAGGTATGGTCAGACGTTTTGACTCTGCATTGCCCTGCTCCCTCGACTGTTTAGTACGTGCACTTTTTCCTTTGCTCTCGCTGCAAGCATGCTGCCTACCTGAACATGTCATTGCAGTCCCAGAGGAAGCTTGTGGTTCTCATTGCCTCCACGTTCATCCCATGCTTTCGCTGCTCTCCATTCCTGTAGTCTCACATCTTGTAGCGGTCCTGCACTTCCAGTTCAGGAGATTTTGATTAGTGCCAGGGACAGTTTTTCCAAGTGGGTTTCTTCCTCTGGTGTGAAATGTCCAAAATCCCCTGGTGAAATATTATCCTCTTAATTTCGTATTTCTGTTGGCATGGAACATAAACTCTGTTCACACCACCACTGCTCTTGCACTAGTATGGGCTTCAAGATGTGAGGGAGATGGGACTGTCTCCTCATGGCAGCTGCCAAAGGGATGGCTGGGGAGGTGCATTGCTTTGAAAGCCAGAGTACGTGTGCTTGTGCATGAGATTATTTTTGCTTGTGAGAGAAAATAAGGCCCTTTTGGTGGAGGGGAGAGCCAGGTTGCAGTGCCTAGACAAGATGGCTCTTTTTTCACTCTGCTGCAATAGGCTTTTTGTCTGGAAGTCTGCTGGAAAGGGGTATAGCAGGCCAGATGGTTTGAGGCAGGTACTGGGACATTTGGGAAGCTGCTACATAAAGAGTGAAAGACACCTGTGAATTCTGTAAAACATAGTAACTAGTGATAGGCAAATCAGCCTGCTAAATTTCTTCTTTTATTTCTCTCTCTCTTTTTTTTTTTCTCTTCTCCCCCTCCTCTCCTGCTCATTGCTCTGGGGCCCTCCAGTCCATTCCCCTGCATCTGGTGGCTTATTTCCCTACAGATGTCATCTTGGCAGTAACTCATGTCTGAGCACCTCCCTTGGGGAATTTGAGTGCTGCTTAAGTGTTTTTTTCTTTCCTTAATATCAAGGCACCTGATATATTTTTTTTAATTATATGTACACTTTTATGCGATTGCTCTTTATAAATAAATTTAAAGTTTAATAATGGGGGATGCTGTAAGACACAGATCTGGAGAGGACGATCCCTTAGCCACATGCCAGGCCAGCCTGGGTAAATGAATCAGCCAGAGGGGCTGCACAGCTTGCCCACCAACTCACCTCAGCTCCAGGGTCAGGAGCTCAGCTGTGGTCTGATATGTCTGCTGATCTCTTTAATTAGGAAAGGAGGAGTGAGGAATGGATATATATTACTTCCAGTTTTGTTGAAGTATCCCTGGTTTCGAGATGGGGTGGTAACAGGACTGTGCTAAGAATATGGTCAGTTTAGGGTCCCTGAAGCTTTGCAGGCTTGGAAGATGAAGTACAAACAAGAGGAAGGGAATCCCAGAGCAACACTGGTACAGTGTAGTCAGGTGATTATGCATACATAGCTTGTTTTCTTAACTCTCTCCTGAGACAAATATCATAGGCAGCAGAGTAAGAGGCTGCTCTTTGGATATGTGCTGAGTTTATAGATTCAAGCCCCCTCCCATGGCATCCAGTGCCTCACAAAGGTGTTAACAACTGTACAGTCTGGGTTTAAAATGCTGCCGTGTCAGATCAGAGGGGTTTTACACTCCTCTGGCACAGAGGTGGTGGAAGTATGTAGTGCAGAGGGCTCCAGGAACTTTACAGTACTTGGGATCTTTGTGTATACAATAATTGATGCAACTGCATGCAAAAATGCCCCCTGGCTTGGAAATGAGGTCCTGTCAGTGTCATCCTGATGGGACACCAAAGCAGGATCTGTGTCAGAGAGACTTTGCAGGAAGCCAACATGGCATCTAAGGGCTGATTTATTTATTATTATTTTAAATTTAAACCAGTGAGCACATGGAGCTGCGATTCAGCCCTGTAGCCTAGACTTGGCCTGGGGAAGTCTCAAAGCTGTGATGAAAAAAGAGAAAAAAAGAAATCCCAAAGTGGGTGTAGCATCAGGAAACTCCCAGGAGAGAAGTGGTGTGCTTAAGGCAAAGTTTGGAGAGGCAGTTTATATAGGCGACTTGGTTTGTTTTCTGTACTTCATTTTAGGGGCCAGGTGACATTTGCAGCATATAATCTTTAGCTGTTCAGGATGTCAATATTGGTACTGTCATATACAAACAAGGGTAAGACCTAGCTAGAAACTGCAGCCTGTCACTAACTGAGTGCTTTAACTGGATGGTTATGTGGAGCTATAACCTCAGGGTTGTACAAAAGCCTTTCACAAAACAGAACAGGCATCTCAGCGTTAATCTAGTGCTTCAGGATGGGCAGTATGAAAACAGCCTTGACACAATATCCATTAAACCCCTACTTCCTGGCTAAGTGGTGTCTCAGCTCCCACCCCAGAAAAAAACTCTTGGGAGGGAGAGCAGCTGTTCTGTAGCAGAAGCTGAACTCTGGTGTGGCAGCAAGTTTTGGGTGTCTATCTTGGAAGCCAGTTTCCTTCAAGGACCAGCCAAGGTGTAAAATGGGCACAACCTGAATGTTGTCTCAACTGTTGTAGGATTTTGTAGCCCCCCCACCCCATTCCCCCATTCAAAAAAATTTTTCATTCTTCCTAAGACCATTTTTGAGTTTTCCTCTATTCTGGAATATAGAGGCTGAGTGCTTTTAGAACAGGTGGCATTTCAGGTCTGGCAGGAAAGGGGTAACTGGCTATCCTGCAAAGAAGTCCTCCCACCTGCATTCCTCCTCCAAAGAAATGCAGCTCTGTCTACTGGTCCAGAAGATGGAGTGCATAATATACTCATTTTCTATGTAAAGCCAAGCAATAATATACATGTGTGTGTGTGTATATATATATAGTGTATATAAATATATACACAAAATACGCATACACACCATCATTTTTGCTTTATACTTAATTCTAGAGTAGGAATGCACTAGTCTTTCAACTCTGTGGAAGCGTACACCAGGCAATGATGGGAACTGAAAGAAGGATGTGGATTGGTTCAAAAAAATAACCCCCAAAGCAGAGCAGTTGCTCTCTGTAAATTCATCATGACAACAGATACTCTGTGGCTGCCAACACCCCTTGAAACCTCTTATGTTTCTCCATTGGTCTCCCCTAGTTGCTCAACAGGCACAGTGCAGTGTAGGTTGTGAAGTCTGACAGAATCACAAGGGAGCAGGCTACAAGCAGGATTTCCAGGCAGGTAGAAATTTAGTTTTAGTATGAACTTAGTGGTGAAGTTCCCTGCTTCTCCCTACTAGTTGGAAATACTGGGGAACTGCAAGTTCAGAGGACCCCATAAAAAGGACTAAGAAGTGAGGTGAAGCTGTCAAAGCTCTCATGGCTCTTCCTCTCCTGGCTTCAAGAGCTTGTAGGGTTTGCAGCTGTGGGGAACTTTCACTAATGTCCTGGCCCTCAGGCCTTTGGAATTACATCTGAATACTTCTTTATGGATCCCAGATTTCTTATACCTCTGACACCATAGCCCCAAACAAGACTCTTGGAGTCTTAAGGCCAGGATTTTTATTTAGAGGGAACCAGAGCTCCCAGGGCTTTCTGACTGTGCTGTATAAGCCTGATGACTCTGGTCTGGCCGCCTCCACCACATCTATTTAAAGCCAGGGTCCAAGGATCTCTGCTTCTGAGCTCCACAGCTGGGAAATCTTGTATTTTGATTTTCTGCAACTGAATCAAGACAGAGCTGCACTTCAGATTTCGACTGTCCAGTAGATGCTGGAACAAGACTCCCTGGATCTGTGGCAAACCACAGGGCAGATTGTTTGTTGAAACAGATTTCTAGGTCTGGATTAAAATTACTGGATAGACGAATGGGGCTTGGTGCTCAGGACCCTGGAGGCTGTCTGCACACTGCAGCTCTGCCTCACTCTCCAAAGGTCTGCATTGCTATTGCTCTTCCTTGCTAGCAAGGAAGCTGCTTTGGAGAAGGTGAAAATGAATTGTGAGTTGAGGTATTTTCATGAGACTAGGCTTAACAAACTGGCACTTGCTGACAGCATGTTATTTCATCAGAAACTACTGATCAGCAGTATTTTGCAGTTTGAGTCAATGTGGCAAAGTCAATATTGGATATCGGATTTTACTTGGAAACCAACAACTATTTATGGTATTACAGCAATTGCTCTCTCTCAGCTCCTAGCTAAACTAGAATTTATTGTCCAGAAGATCTTGGGCATACAGGTTTTAATACATTCTCTTGGGATCCTGTGAGTAATGTTGGGAATGATCTCACAAGACGACACTGCTGCCTTCGGGGAAGTGCAGTGGAAAGGGATAATAATAATCTCAGCTCATGTAGCTTCTATCACTTGAAAGGCAGAAGTACTTTAAATACTATAAATAATTAAACCTCCTAACTCTATGAAGCAGAGAAGATGCATCTCTGTCTTTCTGATGAGGAGAATAAGGCAAAGGGTGAGGAAGAAAACAATGGTGTTTACACTTTCAGAAATGCTTATTGATTTTAGATGGTGATATGAGGGATTTGAACAACACTTCACTTGTTGTGGTTCATTCCCTCTATGATTTCAGAATTTAAAACCAGATACCTAACAGTGTGAATACAAGGGAACTAAGAGGTAGGAAGGATGGATCAAAAATACAACAGTGCTCCAAGTGAGGAATGGAATAACTGTGGGAGCACAGAGGTCAAAAAATGGATTAGAATAAGTGATGGATAGGAAAGCAGAGAAAGGCAGTAGACTAGGGTGTATATTGTGGCTCGAAGGAAGTTAATTTGGAATATGGCAATTCTGGATTTTCATTTTATTAAGCACACTTATGCTGTTTTAAAAGTGTAAACTGACCTTAAAGCTTAAGTAACTTATGGCTGCACTTTGTCTATACTTTTTATATTTGTCTATCACCTGTTTATATTTATCTATCACCTGTTTTTGATGGCTGTTCTCTCTTACTCTTTCTATGAATGCTTTACTTCCCTGCTGCAAATGTAAGCTGTAGTGACTTTTGTGTAAACGAGACATGGCCCAAGGGGACTGAGCTGTTACCTGTGGAAAGCAGTGGTGGAGCTGGACTGGGAGGAGTCAGGAGCTGGTATATCCTTATATGCATTGGCTGGCATGTGGGGGAATGAACAGCCAGGTGAGCTATCGAAGAAAGTGACTGAAATGCCCGGCATAAATGAATCTGAGAAACTGGAGAAGACAGAGCACAGAAGAAAAAAAAACATGGAAATGGTATTCAGCTGAGCCAAACCTAATCTGTTTGCTTGCGTTGGATTTGGCTCTGTCCCTGAAGCATCGATAGCCAGTGACTATCTGTGGTTCAGGAGTGGCTTTGCCTATGTATGTTTCCATCATTGCAACTCTATAAATATGATTGAGTGCTGAGTGGAGGGAGAGGTCAGTGTCTGCTGGGCTGGTTTTCTCCAGCTGGGAAAGCTTTCTGGATGCTATTGATTGAAGGTCTCAGTAAGATGAATCGGCCCTGACCTGTCATACAATTGCAGGCACAGCATGGTCTGGTGCACAGCACTAATGTACTGTGAAAGCATATTGTATCCAGCGGCTTGATGACTGGTGCCTTACTGGTCATTGAACTTGGGGAGGGAAAGATACAGAGAGGGGAGAGTATTGGGTGGAGAGCATGAAGAGGGAAATGAACAAACAGGAAAAGGAGAAGAAAAAATGAAACCACAAAAATATATCCTGATTTGCAGTTGGCAGTTCTCCCTTCATCTTGGCTTTCATATTTACTGTAAGGATGAAGTTTTTCTAAAGGGTTGAATGTTTTGGGGGATGCTTCTGGTTTGGGAGTGTACAACTCCAAACATTTTGAATGTCACTCTTTGGTGTCACGCATTGGGTTTCTCTTGTTACTTCTTCTAGTTAAGATTTCTTTTTATTTTTTCTGTAAGGAGTGGTGACAAGAACATAAAAGTCCTTTACTGAGAATCAGTGAGAAAAAGGAAGGGACAAAGGACAGGCAGTTTCAAGGAAGGACACTCACAATAAGGTTTTCTGGGGACTCATTGGTGTCTTCTGGTGGCTTGACCAGAGCCAGCTTTTGACCCCTCTTGGTTCTGAATGATGTGGTGTGCTGAAAACACCTCTTACTGCCAGATTAATTCACTGTCCTGTTTCATGCAAAGCTGGCGTTCTCATGGGGTCCCTTGGTGACTAAACTCCGTTTACCAAAATGCTGCATACCAGTGGAAATCAAGAGGTCATAAAGCTCCTGATGGATACTGGCAGTGTGCAAAACAAGGTCCATCAGAGTCTGTAGCACTGAGGCTATGCCATGGACGAGCTCACAGGATGCATCTTCATCTTCCCCTCTCCACCCTGCTGCCTCCACTTAGTGGCTTCTCTGCCCTCCCCTCTCACCTTGGTGTTCAGACATCAAGCTGCCTTCTCTGCCATTTCTGTTGCCTGTATAACATCTTTATGAGGGGTTGCTCAGGTCTGGTGAGCTCTGGCACTCTGCTTAGGGCTGTTCAGGATTTGCTGTAAAGGTGCAACAATGAGCAGAGGCAGTGTAGTGAGTTTCTCCTAGCTTCCCTTTGCTTCTTGGGCTGCAAGACTGAAACATGCAGCCTTGAAGATCTTTCCTAAGGGATAGGCAGATTTTTCTTTTAAAGCTTTATCACATCTCATACTTGGGAGACAGGCAGCAAACTGGATGGCTATAACCAAACTGCAGATGGAGTTTAAGGCTGTTTTCCTCTAGTTCAGGTGCTCTTTTTGGGATTCTCAGTAATGTAGAAGGAGGAATCAATCTCTTCCTAAAAAAACCAAGAAAAATAATATTTTCTTTTCAACTTCTAGTACGGTTTAAGAAACCTGTTTTTTGGCTTTTACATTGTTTATATCTGGCATCTAAAGAACTTAAGACTGTCTCAATGCGAGACTTTTGAGTAACCCATGGGGTTTCAGTGCTGGCATGGTGTTTGGCAGCTGCTTTCAGAAGACAGTGCAGTCTCCATCTGCGTGCTCTCTGTTTTCCCTTTAAGGAAATGATGTAGAGACTGAACTGGTACTGAGTGAGGTGCATGAGAGAGTCAGGGGAATGGGAAAGTCCAGCCTTGGAAGTAAAAATTTCTCCTAATTTTTTAAATGTTGAAATTCAATATGACAATCTGCCAATGCACAAAATGCAGAGTTGATTAAGGATGAATAGAAAACTGCAAATTAGTACAGCAATAATGAGAAATGCCGAAGATGTGCTTCTCCAAATCATCCAAGCACAGTTAAATATGTGTTTCTCATGGATATTAATGAATTAGAGGTATTTAAATCCCCAGCTCTTGGAAAGTGCAGTTTTTAATGTCCTCATGTTCTTAATATGATGTTGACTTCTGTTTGGAAAGGAAATCTGGAAGTGGAGAACTGAGCAATGAAGGAAGGGATTGCAGCATGTCTTACTGAATATTTCCAGTTTGATTTAACTGTTGAAATGAGTGTTCTGGATGCAGCGTTCTGTCTGTCTAAACCTTGTCTTGCACTCCAGGAGGGAAAACTGCTTTCAACCATGCTGAAATCCCTTTGGAGGGGCCACACGTGCACAGCAACATGCCCTTTGCTTTGCATGATCTTGCTTTGAGCCTGGGTCTGATTCTGAGATGGGGCAGATCACAGTCAGAAATGGGAAATAGTGCATGTTTCATAAGATTTGAAGCCCTTGTTTCAAATGGAGCATGCACAGAGTGACAGATGTGGCAACTGAACCCTCCAGGTGGTGAGGATATTTCAGTCTCTGGCAGGGAGGGCCTGTCTTATCCCTCTAAACTTGTCTAAATGGGATGCTGGGGTGTGGTGTGAGGTCCTGGCAGGGGAACGGTGGCTCCAGACTGGCTCTGCAAGCCAGACTTGCAGAGAGCGATGGCCGTGCCAAGCCTCTATGCCCTGGCATTTAGAAGTTGGCACCGGGCAATGCCAGACTGACCTGCTGTCTTGTTTAATGGCTTTTGTGTGTGTGACACTGGTTCCCGCAGCCCTGCACGTGTATGCCAGCCTGGGTAAGCAGGTCAGACTTGCTCCTGCTCTTCTTTGCTCAGCCGTTACCTTCATGCTCCCTTCCTTATCCTGCCCAGAACCCAAGGGGACTCAACTTATGAGAAGGGATAAACACAGCTGAACAACTGCTGTAGCAGAGGGGAGTCCCAAGGGTGTTCAGGTAACCATCAGCAAGCATTTTCAGGGTGGAATTGGTGAGTTGAGAGGGAGAAATTGTTTAGACTGAGTGAAGGAGATATTGTCGAAGTAACAGGATAGCTGAGGAAAGGGAAAATTTAGTCTGAGTTTAGGGAAATATTTCTAAATGTGAGCCTTGGAGCCATCTCCTAGTAGTAGTAATCCTGTTGTTCAGGTCTTTTTAGAGCAGGTAGTGTGCTAAAGCAATGCCGTAGACATCAATCCTGAAGTGTCTGGGGGAGGGGTGAGACTATTAAGCAGAGGATTTTAATTTATAATTTCCATGAATCACTTGGTGTTGGTCTCAACAGAAGCTTGCAGGCTGTGGCTGTATCAGCTATCACCCGTGATATGTAAAATGTGTGGGTGGGAGGAAGTGGGAAGGACACTGGGAACTTACCCCTGGGCAAGCTTACAATAATGAGACATAGTTCTTCATCTGTTGGGAATGATATGGGTCTAATTGATGATCAAAGCACTCTTTGTACTGCCTTAAGAGTAGGGAGAGAATTGCTCTTCTCCTTTGCATGGGGCAGAAAAAGAGGAAGCACTTATCCTTGGATAGATCTGTTGGATGGACAGCAGCAAGCTAGCCATCAGAGATGGGGAGATGTGCCTAGGCCAGGGAGGAGCTTGTACCTGGTTTAATAAAGAACAGCTTCAAAGAAAATAAACAGAAAATAGAACTAAACATATGTGTGCTCTCTTCACAATACCTATGGAAGGAAAGCTAACAGTGAGGTAATGAGAGAGCCCCAAGGGCTTTGAAGGCTTTGGCTGTGTGATGCAATCCCAAAAGAGGAAAGCTGACTTGGGAGAAAGTAAGGAAAAAGAAGCAGCTTTTTGTTAGTTAGATAGAAATGAGTCAGTGGGACAGTGCTGGCATGGACAAAGGTACATGTTGAAGACGCCTTGGAGAGAAGTTTCTACCACTGCCAAAGGAACGTTTTTATATCAGATTGAGAATGTAAGTGATGTTCAAAGGTAGTTAAAATAAACTATGCCACACCAGTTTTCATCTAAATGTACTGAAATGTCCTTGCAGGATTGTTTACTCAGCATCACCATAATGAACCATTTTGGTCCAGATACTGGACTGCTTTTGCATTCATCACTGTGCACAGACTTTCCAATGTCTCTGGTCTCTGTCATCTTCCTTCTCTGAATGTATGGAGATTTTCCTGCAGCAGCATTCATTCTGTTTATCAGCACCTGAAGCGTGCAGGTGCTTCCAAGACATATCCATTGTGCCCCAGATCCATCCCTCTCTTCTTTGTCTCTGTTTACAAAATTCCTGGAACAACAGGGCTGTGAGCCAGAAGATTTATGGGCACTTATTACCTGGTAAGCAGTACTATGGGGAACAAGCAGCATTTGACAGTGTTTAAAGCAGTAGTAGAACAGGAGGAATGCTTCTTCAGAGGTACACAATATGCAGTGTGTCTGGATTGGGAAAATGGCAGTAACCATGAGAATGCTAGAGAGTCCTAAGATGAAATTTGGCCTCCAAATATTAGGGAGTTGGAGAAACATAAGCATAAATTACAGCGTGATTTATAGATTTAAACCTCAGGTCTTAAGAGTAATGATTTGTGGGGTTGCAATCAGTCCTGGCCCTTTCTTTGTGTAGGTCTTCTTAACTCCTGCAGTTTAACTGTAAAGCAGGTAGTAGACAAAAAGATTATGCACTAGTCTTCTGCTGTTGGTAAACTCAGAAGTAGTTTTCTTCTTTGGTCTGGACATAAAACTGTTTCCTTGCCAGACTGCCCAGTAATATGTCTAGTGCAGTGTCAACTTCCCTACTGCTGCTCCCAGTATACTTGGTATTCCCTGATAGCGTGTTCGATAACAGGCACAAAGCACCTTCCAGCTTTGTAGGGTATCTTACAGCTGAGATGGATTTCTTCCTACCCTCAAGTAGGACCTGAAACTCAAGGATTGCTTTGTGATTAATTTATCTGACACTGCTCAAACTGTACAAGAAATGAAGCCAGTGTGAATTAAGATTCTGTCAAAGATGAACAAATACTGAAAGGTAAAGCAACACTGATGGCTAACACCATGTGTCTTTAGGTAGTGGTGGGGCTGAGGGTTGTCTTGACTCCTGAGTTTAGGCTAGTGATCAGGGATGAGAGTAGTAATGGGGTTTAACATTGCAGTTGGTGCAGATGCAAAATTAGCTGTCAAATTCAGATTCTGGGGCTTGAATTTCTATAATCGGTGCCTGGACTCATCAGAGGTCCCAGTGAGCAGAGCCCAGAAAGCACTGGGATATGGACTTCCCTAAGGCCCTTCAAGGAAGTACTGGAGAGGGAGGCTGTAGGTAGGTGATGCTGCTCTTCCTCCAGTGTGGAGCCAGTGTTCCTGTGAAGTTCCCTTTGCTGGTGCATGATGTTCAGCATCTTGTCCCAAGCATCCTCTTCCTCCTAATTAGGAAAACTGCCTTCCAGACAGCTTTTTTTTCCCTGGGACTGCAGTATTGCAGGTCTTCTGTTCTTTTTGCTGTTTTTTGCTTGGAGATAGGATTTTAGGCACTGGCAAATACCCTTCCAGAGGGCTGTTGTACAAGGCAGCCTGCACAGTTGCAGGAGAAGGAGGTACCAGCTTTGGCATGTGACAGAACTGCCCACAGACTCCTGGGACCGGCCCATGTTCTGCCTCAGTTTCTTTATCTGACCTGAAGATTGCCTAGCTTTGCTATACACTGCTGGAGTAGTACTTTATTTGCAGTTAGCCTGGTTGAACGCACAGTGACCTATTTGTGTACTTTCTGTATTTTGAAATATCATCCAGAAATATCTCTAAATGCTGAGCTGTATTTTGCCTGTGCAGCCTAATAGTTTTCTATTAATACTTATCTTAGATCTGATCCACATAAAAATGCAGTGTCAAATAAGGTTCTTATGATATTTTTAAGCAATCTAACCTTTGGTCCTGGACGAATTCCAATCTGAATAATTACTGTCTGACTACCTATATCCCTCTTGCATTTTCAATTGGAGAAGTTAGCTTTCCCTTCCCATTTTAACAGTGATTGTGTAACATTGCTCTGCAGTACTAAGTCGCTGCTGCATTCCTCTACAATGGTGGATATGTTTTATTGGTAAGTAAAATGAGATTATGGAAGTATAATGGTTTTACAGGCATGTTTGTACCTAAGTATAGTTATGTCTGTAAAACCACTTTGTCTAGTGGCTCTGTCATATATTATTTTCCAGGGAGTAAGGGACAATGTAATAGTGTGAAGTAACATGTAAAGGATTTTATTTGCCAGACTAGAGTTTGGGATTTGCTAAATTGTTTTGGAGTGGAAAAATCAGAGTAAAGGACTCAAATACTGTATTGCCCCACACGACCACCAAGGTAAAACCTGCTAATGTAAAATACTTCATAATAAAATATACTGACACATTTAAAAATTGTTCTTAACTGTTGAAATTAGACTGTAGCAATATTAAAGTTACTTGAAACAACTAAGGGTAAATGCCCTGTTTTACAGCTGCAACCTTGTCTGGTGCTTGTGATTTCCTCCATATGTATTTGTAAATATTCACTAAGAAAAAACAATACCACTCTGGAAGAGTTCCACAAGCTGTCTCCAGTGCTTCCTGGATTGGGTACATCAAACTTTTGCATTTGAACAGTGTAAAAATTAATAAATAATGCTGCTGTTTATGCAAAAATCCCATTTTCACAGTAGTTCTTGGGTCACCTTAATCTGATAATAAGTCTGTGGTGGCTCACGTTTTCCTCTCCTCTACTAGCACATGTTCAAAAGGGTCTTGTAGTGAGCCAGACCAAAGGAGGAAAGAGAAGTGCTGGGACATCTGTTCCTTTCTTGAACAGCTGTCACTTGCATGTAAGCAGAAGTGTGGCTACTGGCGGCTACTCTTGGATAGAAGTAACCTCCAAGGAGGGTAAAGGGGTTGAAGCACCATGAAAGCCCCTGTTGTGGTTTTAGAGCAGCTCAGCTCTGCACTGTGAATCTGCTCCTGCCTTGTGGGAATATGGTGGAAGCCACCCCTCAGCTGATGGGATGCTGTCAAGCACTGGATCGTGTGTCATTTATTTGAGTTCCCATACCTTATCACATTCCCAGGTCCCATCTTACCAGGACCTGGTTCCTCCTTATTTCCTCAGAAGAATACTGGTCCTTGGCACGTGGACTGCTCATGGAACACTTGAAACACATGATGAGCATGACAGAAGTGTTACGTGTGAATGAGAGATGAATGTAGAGGTGTCTTGGGAGGCACAAAACAAGCTGCCTGTCTGAACCAGCTAATGGATGAGGATCTAAACTGGATATGTCAGGTTGGCTGTGGAGGCACTGATGACCTCCTCTTTGCATTAGCCTCTTCCTAGTCCCAGCTGCTTCCTGTATAAATGGCCAAATCCTGAGGATTTGGCACTGTATAGGAAACTCCATCATCGTGTGTTGAATGGAAAGTTCTCCCCTGGGAGTACAACCTATAAGTTAGGCACCCAGCAGATTTGCACTTAAAATCCTCTTCAGGATCTGGGACTTTTTTTGCTGCTTGGAGGTAGGTGCCTGAAATTTATTAGCTTTGAAGCATGTGAAGAGTAGGGAATGGGTTTCTTGGCCAGCAGTTTTCCCAGTGGGGTAACTATGTGTTTGGGCATGAAAGCAGACAGCTGCCACAATCACCTGCATAGCTCCTGCATCACTGCTATCCAAGCCCTGGGTTAGAAGGCCCAGTAAAGTATTCCTGGTGGGAAAGGGACTGGGAAAAATCTACACTCTGCTCCCTGGGCATCACAGCTAGCTATTGCCTAACCAAGCATTAATCTACTGTGTGAGACTATGCAGAAGGATCACAGGAAACATATTTTAAAGAGAACAAATATAGCATTAAAGTGAGTGAGCAAGAGAGTGAGAGACAGAGAGCGTATAGAGTGCATTAAAGTTAATAAAGCATTGCAGGAATGGGGACTGCATTTCACTGTGAAGGAATCTAATTTAGTGACTCGTAATTGGAGGATAACAGTCCTGCTGGAATGAAGTTAGCTGTTCATTTTGCCAAACTCTCAGAGTCTCTTGGTTCTTCTTGTGAGCATCTCTCAGAAAGTGGATCTGTCAGAGAGTTTAGAATCGATTGGTGCATCACACCCGCGGTCCTTTTCAGCTTCCTAAGTGGATTTGGTTCTTCTGGCGCATATTTATTATCTGTTTTATTATCTGCTTATTTATATGGTAATATTAATGCAGGATGTGCTCTCTCTGCTTCACATGACAATGAGGGAGCAGATACTGAGCCTGTGTGTTCTCCTGGGCAGGGCAAGGTGGGACCCCATGTGCCCTTTTCTCTAGGGGTGCCTGGTGCTAGGTAGGCCTGTTGGACAGACATCTGCTTTACCCAAAGTCGTGCCAGTCTTGTTCCTGCTGTTGTGTCTTTCTGTTCATTTGACAGAGACATGTACAGCAGCCAGCGGTATGGAAGGGTCCAGTTTCTGGACCCCCTAGATCAGAGGTGTAGTGCAAAGCAGCACAAGACTGGTGTATTTATTCCAAACGTGACTGGCTGCTGAAGAACAGAGTTATGGGCATGGATAGCTAGCTGAGCAGGACCTTTTGTGCTGAGGGAAGTCTATTTCAGTTTGATGTGCCTGAAATCTCCCTGGAGCAGCAGCATGGCCCTGGTGGGCACATTGAGCAGTGCTGCCTCCCTCCGGGTTGGTGGGCAGCCAGGGTGATGCTGATGTCCTCACACCAGAGGGAGTCTGAAATTTACATTGCATAGATGCTGTAAGAATTAATTCATTACTGTTTGTAAAATGCTTTAAGAATGCAAGCTGTTATAGAAATGAGACTGAATAAAGAACTAGCTAGGAACAATCCCACAGGGAACAGTGCTGCTCAGGCAAAGGCTGGAGAGGTGACCTCATCAGGTTTTTCTGTATTTACTGGGGTGATTACAAAATAAAGTGGATGTGTTTAGGAAAAAGATCAGTGTAACATCCCTGGCTGTAGTAGCTGAGGGTGAACCTTTGTAAGCCCTGTGAGTGTTTTTGCTTCTGGGCAAAACCAGAATCATAAAATGATTTGCGTTGGAAGAGACCTTAAAGATAATCCAGTTCCAACCCCTCTGACATGGACAGGGGCACCTTCCACTAGACCGGACCTCTAGAAGTCCCATCCTGCCTGGCTCTGAACACCTCCAGGGATGGGGCATCCACAGCTTTTCTGGGCAACCTGTTCCAATGCCTCACCACCCTCATTGTGAAGATTTTATTCCTTATATCTAATCTAAATCTACTCTCATTCAGTTTAAAGCCGTTACTCCTTGTCCCATCACTACATGCCCTTGTAACAAGTTTCTCTCCAAGTTTCTTTGAAGCCCTCTTTAGATACTGGAAGGCTGCTGTAAGGCCTTCATAGAGTCTTCTCTTCTCCATGCTGAAGAACCGCAATGCTCTCAGCCTTTCTTCATAGGAGAGAAACTCAAGCCCTTTAATAACCTTTTTGGCCTTCCTCTGGACTTGCTACAACATGTCCATGCCCTTCTTGTGTTGGGGGCTCCAGAACTGAGTGCAGTACTCTGAATGAGGTCTTACAAGAGTGAAGTAGTGGGGAGAAACGCCTCCCTTGACTTGCAGGTCGCACTTCTGATGCAGCCCAGGATATAGTTGGGAGCAGATACACATTGCTGAATCATGTTGAGCTTCTCATCAGCCAACACCCCCAAGTTCTTCTCCTTGGGGCTGTGCTTAATGTATTCTCTGCCCAGCCTATATTTGTGCTTTGGATTGCCCTGAACCAAGTGCAGGACCTTGAACTTGGCCTTGTTGAACTTTGAGGCTTTGAGGTTCACATGGGCCCACCTCTCAAGCCTGTCAGGGTCCCTCTAGATGGCATCACGTCCTTCCAGTGGATTGATGACACCATACAGCTTGGTGTTGTCAGCGGAATTGCTGAGGATGCACTCGATCCCATCTTCCATGTTGTTGACAAAGATGTTAAACCTCACTGTTCACAGTAACAATGCCTGAGGAACACCACTTGCTACTGGTCTCCGCTTGGACGTTGAGCCACAGACTGTAAGTTCTTTGAGTGCGACCATCCAGCAGTTCTTTATTTACCAAGTGGTTGATCCATCAAATCTACGTCTCTCCAATGTAGTGACAAGAACGTTGTGTGGAGCAGTGTTACGCGCATTGCACAAATCCAGACAAATGAGGTCAGTTTCTCTTCCCTTATCCACCAATGCTGTAACACTGTTGTAGAAGGTGCCAGATTCATCAGGCATGATTTGCCCTTTGTGAAGCCATACTGGCTGCCACCAATCACCTCCTTATGATCCATGTGCTTTAGCGCATGTTTCCAGGAGGATCTGCTCCATAATCTTGCTGGGCACAGAGGTGAGACTGACTGGCCTGTAGTTCCTTGGATCTTTCCTTTCTCCCTTTTTAAAAATAGGAGTTATGTTTCTCCCTTTCCAGTCAGTGGGAACTTCACCAAACTTCCATGACTCCTCAAATATGATGTATGGTGGCTTAGCAACCATCTACCAGTTCCTTCAGAACCCATAGATGCGTCTCATCAGGTCCCATTGACTTGTGCACCTTCAGGTTCCTTAGATGATCTTGCACCTTATCTCCTCCTACAGTGGGTGGTTGTTTGTTTTCCCAGTCCGTGATTTCGCTTTCTGTGGCTCGAGCAGTGTGGCTTGAGCCCTTGGCAGTGAAGAATGAGACAAAAAAGTCATTGAGTATCTCAAGCCTCTCCATATCTCAGGTGTGTAACTAGCTTTCTTGGGCCCTTCTTTCCTCCAGATATTACTTTACCAAGCAGATCCCTGAAGAAGCCAAAATCTGCTCTCCTGAAGTCCAGGGTAGTGATCTTGCTATGTGCCTGCCTTGCTGCCCTAAGCATCTTGAACTCCACCATTTCATGGTCGCAGTAACCAAGGCTGCCATTCAGCTTCACATTCCCCACCAATGCCTCTTTGTTGGTGAGAATGAGGTCCAGCAGAGCACCTCTCTTCATTAGCTCTTTTATCACTTGGAGAAGGAACTTATCATCAAGGCAGCTCAGGAGCCTACTGGATTGCTTGGACCCTGCTGTATTGTCCCTCCAATGGATATCGGGGTGGTTGAAGTCCCTTATGAGGACCAGGCCTTGCGAAACTGAGGCTGCTTCTATCTATCTATAGAGGTTCTTATCCACTTGGTCTTCCTTGTTGGGTGGCCTGCAGCAGGCCTCACATTATAAGGCCCTCCTCTCCCTTTAATCCTGACTCATAAGCTCTTGGTCAGCTCCTATCCATCGCCAGATGAATCTCCGTGCACTCCAGCTGGTCATTGACATAACAGGCAACACCTCATCTTTATCTCCTCTGTCTGTCCTTCCTAAAGAGCCTGTATTCCTCCATTCCAACACTCCAGTCATTGGATATATCCCACCATGTCTCCAAGATGGCAATGAGATCATAGTGTTGTAGGCATGCACCCATTTCTAATTCCTCTTGTTTATTCCCTGTGCTATGTGCATTTGCACAGAGGCACTTAAATTGGGCCCTCAGTGAAGGCGACTCACTGGGCTGGATCAGCTGGAATTCCTTTGTGCTGCTCCTCTGCTGACCTGTAATCCTTCTCCCGGCTCTGGGCCACTGTTGCTGGCACTGGCATCAAACTGGTAGGAGTGGGATGTATTGAGGTTTCCTTGACACAGCAACTTTAGTTTAAAGCCCTCTTCACCAGACTGGCAAGCCTATGACTGAGTCATAGGCTCTTTCTCTTTTGTGACAGAGGGACCCCATCAGCCCCCAGTAGACTAGGTTTCTCAAAACAAGTCTTATGGTCTAAGTAGGCTAATGCTTGGCTGTGGCACCAGTCCTGTAACCATTTCTTGAGTTGCCAGATTCATCTTTCAAACCTCTTGGCTTTGACTAGGACAGCTGATGAAAAAACTACCCATGTTTCAGAGCCCCTTATTTTTGCTCCCAGGGCTCTGTAATCCTTCTTGATAAAGCCCAGACTACTTCTGGGTGTATTGCTGGTGCCCACATGAAGCAGCTGCAGTGGATAATAGTGGACTGTATGAAGGTGGTTAGTCTCTCAGTGACATCCCTAACACGAGGCCCCTGAAAGCAGCACACTTCTCTAGAGAGTGGGTCTGGTTGGCATATGGGTGCCTTTGTACCTCTCGGGGGGAGTTGCTGTCATATGGGTTTGGAGGGAATGTCTTCCCCACACTAAAGTAATCCAGTTTGGGCCACGGCCCCCTGGGAAATTTTGTGTTCTTGGCTTTTCAAAAGGAGATGAAGCTTGTATAAGTGAAAGGCATATGGCTGACTGTACCACAGACTGGGGATATGTGTGTCCAGGTGGTAGGAAGGTTGCATGAAATGGATACACAGATACATCCAATGGCCTTGCCCTTGCAGAATGCCAAACTGATAATAAGCACCAGTAATTGCTTTCTGTTGAAGGTGAGCACTCAGACGTGGGCTTGTCATAAGCAATTAGTTTCACAAAGGCAACTGATCAGCTGTCGACGGACAGTTCTCTCACTTTTGGCTTGGGTCTCAGTGTGACATGAGACCTGAGAGATGACACAATCCCATCTTCTCCTGACAGCTGTTCTCTGAAGTGACTCCAGACTCAAGTATGGGCTAGACTAATTTGAATCCTGTGACTCTAACAGAACCTTGAATGTAGCCAAGTGACTGGGTATCGGGAAGGAAGGACTGGTGGGAGGAAGGCTAGTTGTTGAGGAATATCAGTGGATCCACCTTGAAAGCTGAGTATGTGGTTGACTTGTCAATTAATCACTTTCCCTTTCTCTTACTTTCCTATTTTCCTTTTTTTTTTTCTTCCTCACTCAGGGAGTGTAAGAGCCAAAGATGAGGCCCAGAGTGGAGTGCTATTCTCCAAGGTTTTGGCTGGTGCTGGCAGTCCTCGCAACAACTGGGAGCGGGGCCCAGGCCCAGAAAAGCCACCCGAGCATTGGCATTGCGGTCATCCTGGTGGGGACCTCAGACGAAGTGGCCATCAAAGATGCCCACGAGAAAGATGACTTCCACCACCTCTCAGTGGTGCCTCGGGTGGAGCTGGTGGCCATGAATGAGACAGATCCCAAGAGCATCATCACTCGCATCTGTGACCTCATGTCAGACCGGAAGATTCAGGGGGTGGTATTTGCTGATGACACAGACCAGGAAGCCATTGCCCAGATCCTGGACTTCATCTCTGCCCAGACCCTCACTCCCATCCTGGGCATCCACGGAGGCTCCTCTATGATCATGGCAGATAAGGTAAATTTGAGCTTCCTTCTATTGCAGATCTGAAGATCAAAACTTAAAACAGAAAGAAATATTTTATTCTGTGATCCCCAGGTGTAGTCTCATGGGGCTGAAGGGTTGGGGGATTAAAGAGTCTGAGATTCAAGGAGAGATTAAAAGAGCTAACTGTGTGTAGCACCACTGAGAAGAGCCTATTAATCATGTGGAATTATCCGCAACAGAGAAAAAACGAGGAGGGAAAAGAGCAGGTAGAAGACAGCTGCAAAAGAATTAGCCCTTTTCGTCCTTAGGAAGGGTAAAGAGCCCCTGGCAATTGTGATTTTTTTTTTGAAGGTTTTATTTTTGCCTGTGTTTTACCTTAGAAGAGCCGAGGATGCTAGCTGGGTTTTTCCTGCATGCAGCTGGACGACATTGTGGTATTTTCAGGGACGTTTAATACAGCTCTTACATCTTAATTGAAAAATAATTGAATCTTTAATAAAGCCATCCACTCTCAGAAGTGTTCATTAGCTCCTAAAGTTAAATAGGTGTTAGCTAAAGCAACTAACCAGTCTGAACCAGTCCAGCTAAGTTGTTCTTGTTTCCACTGTACTACTTTATTCCTTCATATCACTGACATTTCACTGTTTTCTCAAGCTCCAGACAGTTTTCTGGGGAATTACTACACATACAAGCTTTCCCACCACTGCTTATGAACAAGGCAAGGTGCAGAGAGAGCAGCATCTTTGACCAGCTGATAACTGAGCTTAGGGCAGACTTCATGGGGTGCAGCTGCACCTGATACAAGTCTTCCCCCTGGGAGAAACAGTAGACCCAGCAATTCCCACCCAAGTTTGTATTTGACCAGCTGGCGTGGCTAATAGTGGCCTCTGGGCTGCTGTGAGCCAATGGGAACATCCAGGAGAAGCCCTTTTCAATGAAGGTTTGGTGCCAGACAGAGTTGGGGCTTACCTGTGTATAGAGAAGACACTCTTAACTGCACTTTGTGCATTGCAAAGAAGTAAATAGGGACATTTTCTTTTACAGGTCACTCTTAAATGAATCTGAGACATTTAACTAGGCAGAATTGGGTCTAACTGAATGAAAGGGGACAATTAAGCTGGGTACTGTGGCAGCTTTTCCTCACAAAGAGATCTAGCGGGCTGAGAAATCCAGGTACTTTCTGTTTTATTTACCTTGTAAATAAATAATGAAGGGCAGGTTATAGTGGGTGAGTAGATGGGAATAAATTAATCACAGATTATTTCCTCACTCTTTGACCAACTGTTCAGTGGCCAAATAATATACAGTTAATATGCAGTGTTATTTTCTCCTATAAACCTTTCAACTAAAGTAATCATTGAATATAATTATCACAGGTACTTTTTTCTCTCTTTGCCTGAATAGTTGCACGTGTGACAAAGTCATTCTGCCCCGTTCCACCCATAGTGAAGCTTTTCTGTCTTGGAGGACAGTCAGGCAACAATGCTGCCTCTCAATGCTCTCCTGCCTGCTGTGTAGCACGGTCATCAAAATCTGTGTAAAACAGATCTGAAGCATTACTTGAGTGCTACATTTCACACTTACGGTGGTATTTTACATTCTCTTTGAACAAGTGTTAAATTTTACTGATGCCAGACCTCCTAAGCACTGGGAATAGGTCCTTGTGACTTTGAACATGGCAGGCCAAATTCTGATTTCAGATTCCTGCAGTGTAAATCCAGCACAGCCCTATTGCCTTTGGCAGGATTAGATCAGATTTACGCTGCTGGCATTCAAAGAGAAATTTGGCCTATTGAACTTTGCACAAATTTTTCTTTCTACCTGTCTCTAGTCTCTCCTTGGGAAGGCAGGATCTCCTGCAACTGCCCTATGTACCCCACTGGCTCACTTCTAAAGAGTGTTCTTGAAGGCAGGCAGCCCATGGTGAGCTCAAAGGTGGAAGCCTTATGAACGGAGACCTCTGTTTTATCAAACTCCCTGTTCTGTAGATTTGCAGACAGGAGAAGCAGGTTATATACAAAGATCTGTGGTTTTAGGAAAGGCCAAGATTTCTTTTAAATATAAATTGAAAAAGCTGACCTTTACAGCTTCTGATTCACAAGTGCATAATCTTCAATGGATAATATTTATTTGATGAATTGAATTAAAGTATGGTAGAGAGTAAATACATTGAAATTCTACTAAAAATACTGCAGTCAGCCTGGTAAGTCCTTAAACAATCTATTTTCCACAGAGGTGTTTGACAGAGGCTTTGCTTTTAGTGACTCTTAGTCACGTTCTTTGCAGATGAGTTGTGTGGCTGGGGTTTGATCCTGCAGGCATAGATTGCTTCTTTCAGCATCCCCTCAACACCCACAGCAGTCAGCTGTGATCAAACTTGCTCAGCATTTCACAGGTTCAGACCTGCACTTATGGCTTCGTTATGCTCCCTGTGTGTTTGCGATGAGTAACGCCAATGCAAACCTAAAGAACGCTAAAAACCACTAATGCCTCAGTGTGACAGATAAGCACCTCTTCTCTGGAGGTTAATGCAAAAAATCCTGCTCAGTCAAACCACCTTCCCTGGAGCAGTATATGAAATTCTGTTTTACCTTTGATGAGGGTTTAATAAGTGTGTCTGGGAGGAAATTTGGGCCCTTGTGTAAAAAAGGCTTTGTAATATGCGTTGAAGGTGGTAAATTGAGACATGAAAGGCCAGGCAAAAAAAAAAAAAATCTGAGTCAAGTCTGAGTTTTCTTTCTCCCTTGTATGTATAGAAAGAAGTGTTTTATAATGTGCAACCCAGACTGGTTTCACCTCAGTTAGCATGCATCTGGAAGTTTACTACCTACCAGCTGGAACTCTAGGTATCCTTGCAATCAGTGGTGAAGGAGGCATCACCTGAGGACAATTAACTCCACCTACCTCAAGGTGCAGCAAAATGCTTGCTGTGTAGTCCCATGTCTCCTTACTGATTACTGAAGAAGGCTTTACGTTGACTTGCTCGCAATGCCTCTAGTTAAATGCCATGAATCCTGCCCCAGGTGTAAGATAGACAGTGGAGTTATGTTACTGGAAATGTAACATCTGGATTTCCTGACTCTTTTGTTCAGGCTCATGATCTTTAACCATAAAATCATAGAATAGTTGGGGTTGGAAGGGACCCTTAAAGGCCATCTAGTTCAAGCCCCCTGTAATAAGCAGGGACATCCAACTATATCAGGTTGCTCAGATCCTTGTCAAACCTTATCCTGAATGTTTCCAGGGACAGGGCATCTACCACCTTCCTGTACAACCTGTTTCAGTTTTTTACCACCTTCACAGTAAAAAATTTCTTCCTCATATCTAGTCTAAATCTACCCTCTTTGAATATAAAGCCATTACCACTTTTCCTGTTGCAACAGCACCTGCTAAAAAGTTTGTTCCTGTAATTCTTATAATTATAATATTGCATTGATTGGATTTTGTAGATAATGTTTTTATCTTCTTGTTTTCCCAGTGGTTTGTCTTTTTCTTCTGATAAATAAGTATGCTCATTTGCATATGTTTTTGCTGTTTCTCTCCTCCCTGCTCTTGTTTCTAATCTCACCTGTTTAGCTGTAACAAAGTGTTACATTTAATCTCTACCTAATTTGGTATTAGAAGAAAATGACCAGATGATCTGTGTGCACAATGCGATCTGGGTTTAGTTCCAGGAAAACGGTGAAGCACAGACACATGACGTACCACACTCAAGCTCTGGAGAAACTACTTTGCTGAGGGAGAGTCTTGTCACAGCCAGTTTCAGTCCTCTTAGATTCTGATGAGTGTGCCAGCAGTGATGCCAAATCATGAGAACTGCAGCAGTCATTTTGTTGGGGCTGGGTGGCCAAGATGGCTGAGGAGATCTGATAGCACCTGTGTTAACTCATCTCAGTGGAGCAAGCCCTGCAGCTGTGGGACAGGGCAGAAGAGTGTTCACACTGTTTCAGCCCTACAAGAAAGCATCTAGTCCTTGTTTTGGTGCTGACACCTTGAAAAAGGACTAGGAGCATAGCATCATCTCACCGGGACCCCTGATAAGAAAGGGAACAGCACAGATTGCTGATTATCTGTTTGATCTGGAATAGATGAGGTAGAGAGGAGAGAAATGTGCACCACCACCACTGCTATTTTTTTGTGATGCAAGAACTCTGCTTGTTGAAGCTTTCTGGTCTCTTGAGTTTGCCTGAAGTTGCTGCACTGACCTTTCTTTTTATAGCTTCATGTTGCCCGAAATTGAGCATTAGTTTGCATTGTCCAGGGGACTGCAATGCACTCGTGACCAGTGAGCATATCTGCTCCCATTTCAGTGTTTAGAATAAGTTCTTCTTTCTTCCCAGTTGCTTTGAAAGCAGAAATTCGGTGCTGTCACAGTGTGGAAATAGCTGACAGATGAGGATGCTCTGTGTTAAGAGACTGATTGTAGACGAAAACCTTCAAGGCTGCAAACCAAGCTTCACAAGATAAACATACAAACCAGTATCTTGTGTTTGCAGATCTGAGAATGGAAACTGGGCTGGGCTTTTCTTTATTATACTTTAACTTCTGGCCAGAACTAGGATGTAAAGGAGAAGTCACAGAAAGGGAATAAACAATAACAATGTACATTTATAGATGTCTTAAGAGCAGAGGGAATTTTTGTTCCAATTTAGGACACTTACTGTGTTGGGAAAGATTTAACTTCTTGCCTAAAAAATGAACACTTAATTTGGCCGACTGGTCTGTTTTATAATGACGAACTCTTTATTTTCTAAAATAAGAGAAAAAGTTGACTTGGTGATAATGAAAGCAGAAAAGGTAAGAGCGGAAAATGCCTTGGGTTCTCTTATAGCACAGCTGATGACAATCGTTTTTGGTGGAACTGTCCCTTGCTGTTTCTCCACAGTCACATTATTTTGCCAAAGCTTCTTGTTCTGTGCAGTTTTATAGTGCAGCAATGGTGCACAGCCAGAACCCAGGAAAAATACCAGAAAAAAGTGAAGATTATATTTTTCCAGTTGAAAATCATTCTCCTCTGTCCCTGCATCCCTTGCTGTTTTCTCCAGGGCTTGCCCACATGGTATAGCCATAATGATGAAAATGAAATTGCATAAAAGAATGATCTATTAAATTGGGTTGTGCCTTTAATAAAATCTGTATAAAAGCTGCACAAAGCTAACTGAAATGTAAAAACCATGATCCTTTCTAGGCCAGATTGTCCTTCCTTTCCTCATGCAGCATAGATCTAGCTTTTATGTTATTCCCTTCACTACCTTACTCTTTTTTTCCCCCCATTCACAACAAAGCTGGAATTTCTCCCCCTCCACCTTTCCATCCTCACTTCATAAATCCCTGTCCTTTTTGTTTCCTGTCAAGATTTTCAAGACATGTCTCTCTCTGCTTTCAATGCTGAAGATTGCTGTGATCGCTCCATGCCTGGGTCATGCTTCTGCAGCAATGATGTTCTCTGATATTTTGGTGGAGAGCAAATCCAGACTTGGATGATAGGTGTAAAGAGCCAGCAAAGAAAACTAGTTGCTAGTCATAGTGTAGCAAAGTGATACCGCAGGTACAGAGAAGTCAAAACTACTTGGATAAGCTGAACACCTAGATACAAACTGAAACCAGGACAAAGTCAAAGACAGTAGGACAGTGCTGCTAAAAGCAGAACATCTGTAATTAAAAGGAAAGCATTTTCACTCTCAGGTTTCCAAAGGTTAAATAATAGAGATGCATGGGGAATGCAAACCTCATTTTTTTTTTAGATGCAAATTTGTTTCATTACCATTAGGGATGACAGGGTGACATCTGAAATATTTAGAGCCCTTGTGTGAAGGAAATTCAGTAAAAAAAGAAAAAAAAAAGCAAACAAAAAAAGTTTCCTTTGAATGGATTTTATGAACTGATGTGAAATAAATTCCAAGCAAAATGCTGCTTGGAAGGAAGCGGGGAGGTGAAAGACACATTTTGATCTGCAAATGTTGAAAGAGTACAGTTCAATGTTAGAAGATTTCTATTTCCTTTTCTCCCTCCAAAGCAAAATTAGATGCAGTTCATGTAATTTCACAAAGTGTTTTAATTTCTCTGAAACTGTATTTGAATAATACTAATAGTTTAAATGTTTCTTAGGCTAATCTAGTTATTAGCAAAGATAAGTTTGATTAAAAAAAAACCCACAAAAAAATCAGCAGTTTCCCTGCAAGCTTTTATTACTGTTATTGAGGACGTGATTAATATACTTCTTTCGCTTTTGATACTCAGTTTCCTTTTGCTGCCAAATGAAAGCTCTGTGTAGCTCACAAATGATGAACTAAATATCATGTGTCTTCAGACTAAGAGTCTGCTTCAAAAGTTGGGGAAAGAGAAGAAAGGTAGGTCACAATGATAGAGAAAATAAAATCCAGTATTGTATACCAATGTTGTTTTTCCCTTGAGTTTGCACACGTAATAACAGACCAGGTGGATCTGTAAGTTATATTTACATCCGTGTCTAATACATCCGTACAAAATGACATTTTTCTTATAAAGCAAGGGAATACAGGTAGTGTATTTCTGTGGAGTTTAATTAACATCTGAGAATTTCCCTAGAACAATTTTTATTACTGTACAAATAAATTACAGCACATAAAATCCCTCAGATATTAAGAAACCTGGAAATGAACTTTTAAGAGCTTTAACCTCTCCCCAGGGTCATTAAATCCTTCAATGTTAACTCTCATTTTCTAAACAAGAGCTCAAGTGCTCTCGTCAATATTACTTCAATGAAAAAAAAGACTTTTAAAATAAATGTATTGTTTCTTTTATTAATTATCCTTTAAAAATAGTAGCTTTTTTAATTTTTGAAGTTTCCCTCTACTTTATCTCCCATTTTCTTGGGAGGAGCTTTGTTTCAAGGACTTCAGGTTTTTTGCTTTCAAGAATCACAAGAAAAAATGCAGAGTTTGATTAATTTTTTTTTGTCACTGAAAAAATAAAAGGCAACAAGAACTCTCCCAATAAAAAAAACCCAACAATGAATTATGCTCATTACTTTCCTCTCTCTAATAATTCCTACAGGATGCGCTTCGTACCTGCCCTGAGCCTTGGAGACGCAGAGCCTTGGACACCCGAAGCCTGACAACACTGTCTGAGTTTGAGTGTCACAGGGCAGGAGAAAACCTGGAGGGAGCCTGGTGAGGCTCACCCTCTGCCAAGGCTCCCTGGGTTGTTTTTGAGTAATGGCAGTATTGAGGCAGGGGTAGGTGGCTGAAGGAGAAGCAGCCTACACGGAGGTGCAGATTCCTTCCCTTGGCAGAAGTTGTCCCAGACAACAAATGCCAAGCAAAACTCAAGTCTGGTTCCTTTACATCAGCCTTTCGTATCTATTTATAAGCTGCTTTATTTTGGGTCATAGAAGTCTTCTTCCAGGCGTACTGAGTGTTAGTTTTCTTCTGTTGTTACGGTGATGTTTTCTTTCCAGTGACAGAAGACCTTTCCTTACCTTGCTCTAAATGCAACTGCTGCAGCCTACCTGAGGGGAAAAGAAGTTAAATTAACCTCTTTTCTACTAATGTTTAAATGTGGTGTTGCCATTGTCTACCTGGAAATGGAAGTATTGAAATACCTTTGGAAAAATGTTGATTTCCACCCAGCTTGGACCCAGCAAATAATGGGTCTTTTGTGAAGAAGTTCTTTCTTGCTAGATTTCTAACTTTAATTTTCACACTGATCATATTTAGGTAGGTTTCCAAATCTGCGAGCATTATACTAAAGAAAATTTAGGAGCTTGATGAGATCTGACCCATAGTTATTTATAATCATTATTGTAAAACTCTTTCTTCAAAACAAAAAACCCAGCACAAAAGTACTAAATCAATTTGTGCCATCCCCAGCCGGACAAGGAGATTAGTTTCTTCATTCTGGAGCAGGCAGTCCTTTATTACAACCCCAAGCGGTTACTTGTCTCACAAAATCTAAATTAATTACACTCAAATTTGTCCCTACCCTAAACTGGCCTCAAAATGAAATTGAAAACACTGAGTGTGAAATTGCCCGATGCTGCTGCTTTAGATCTGTGTGTCATTCCCCAGTAACCACAGGGACAGAGGAAACAGTTCTTTCCAGGGAATCTCTTATTTTCTTTGCCTTTTATTTGCCTCATTAACCAAGTTTGGAGGGGATGGATTATGAAG
The DNA here is from genome assembly GCA_013389865.1 of Piaya cayana. Lineage (NCBI taxonomy): Eukaryota > Metazoa > Chordata > Aves > Cuculiformes > Coccyzidae > Piaya > Piaya cayana. Next base: position 112,705 of record WAAB01005583.1, read on the forward strand.
GAAGTTAAAGGAATTACATATACACCGGCTGGAAAGAAGCAGGGTACAGAAAAAGAATAATTGTAGTCTGTGGCTCTGTTAAGCATTTGGAAGAACTGATATATGAAGAAAGGCTGAAACAGCTATATGTGCATTTTGTAGATTTGCTGAACAATGAGTCAGGGTTTGATTTATGTATGTGACGAATAGAGGTAGACTAAGATTAGAGAAAATAATGTTTTGTGCAGCTGCCAGAAGTAGAAGTAGGAGCAACAAGGTAAAGTTGAGAAAAGATGTTAAATGGTGCATTATGATATAGAATGGTTTGAGTTGGAAGGGAACTTAAAGTCATCTAATTCCAGACCTCCTGCCGTGGGCAGGGACACCTCCCACCAGACCAGGCTGTTCAAGGCCCCATTCAGCCTGGCCTTGAACACTTCGAGGGATAGGTCAGCTGCAGCTTCCCTGGGCAACATGTTCCACTGCCTCACCACCCTCATTGTGAAGAATTTCCTCCTAACATCTAGTCTCCATCTGCCCCTCTCCAATTAATAGCCATTTCCCAGGCCTATCACTCTATGTCTTTATTAAAAAGACTCTACCCAACTTTCTTGTTGTCCCTTCAGGTCATGGAAGGCTGCTATATGGTCTCCTCAGAGCCATCTCTTCTCCAGGCTGATCAACCCCAACTCTCAGCCTGTCCTCGTATGGGTGGTGTTCCAGCCCTCTGATCATCCTTGCAGCCCTCCTCCAGACCCATTCCAACAGTTCCATATTCTTCTTATATTGAGGGTTCCAGAACTGGACACAGTAATCTAGATGAGGTCTCACAAGAGAGGAGCAGAGGGGCAGAATCACCTCCCTCAACCTACTGGCCATGCTTCTTTTGATGTAGCCCAGGATATAATTGGTCTCCTGGGCTGCAAGCACACATTGCCTGCTCATGTTGAGCTTCTCATCTATCAGCACCCCAAAGCCCTTCTCTGCAGGGCTGCTCTCAATCACATCATCCCCCATCCTGTATTGAAACTGTGGATATGTTAAATGATCATGTGTAATGATATGTATGTGAATCGAGAAAAAAGCCCAGACATTGAATTTTATTAGGATATGCTTTAGTCTCCTTAGGGAAGAGTATGGATAGCACGTTGCTTCAGTTTTTTTTTCAAGCAGGACTAAACTAAGTGCTGGAGAATGTGTTATATAGCTGGAGTGGAGGACAAAGAGGATGGACAAGTTAAGAGATGGACAGGTAAACTGCTCCTGAATCTAGGATCATGGGGAGAAAAAGACTTGCTTGATTGAAGCAAGTTCTGAGACTGAAAAAAAATATTGTAGAGACTTGGTCAAGGTAATTTTTCTCTGTGCTTTGGCAATATCTGTATCTATGATGTTCCTGGTAATAACTATAAATATATGTGTCAGTGGAAGAGGGAAGAAGGGTTGAAGGATGTGAGAATCTAAAGACGAGCTTGAAAAAAAGCATAAAAGGCAGGCATACACAGTGAGGAGGACTGATCTAGAAGGTCAGCAGAATCAAGCAGGTCTGGTAACCACAGGTCCTTCCTACAGCTCTGCTATACAACATAACTTTGAGGAAGTTGCTCAACTTCTGTCTACGGCAGTTTGCCCTTTGCAAGAAGATAGTGACAATGTTTTTTATCGTACTTTGAGCTCTACAAAAGGCAAAGACTACCCAATTGTTAGGGAGCAATTAATGGATTTTTCTAGCTGAAGTAAATACAATGTTTGATATGAAAATCTGGACACCGGGAGGAGAGGCAGTAACCCCCACTAGAGGTGGTTGAATAGCTGCAGCATGCAGAAGAGCTTATTATATGCAGGGCTGATAGTACTGTCTGTTACAAGCTTGCCCAGTATTCCTCACTGTAAGATCCTCTTGGGGATTTCCTGTAACTTTGCTGGACTATTACTGTTGGAACAAAGTTTCCTATGCCAGATGTATGCCTCAAGCTGATTAATTTATTTCACCATTTATTTGCAGAATAAGACAACTCTCTCTGAAAATGTTGCACAGAAAGGTACATAGTTTTCCCGCTTTGCAAGTGCTGGCACATTTTCTTCCAAAGGTTCTGCCTGACCACCACAGTTACTCAGAGTGAAGGCAGGAGTCTGCAGTGCGTGTCTTGGCAGGGGAGGACTTTTAACCAGAAACACTCTTTTTGTGTTTGACCTTCTTATAAGTATGAGAAACCGTATGTGCAGCTGAGTCTTTTTAGATGTTTGCCATGTATCTTGAAAAGATGTTGCCCTTGCCAGCTGTGCTTCAGAAGTGCACCTGGACCTGGAGGCTGTACAGGACATTCTTGGGCTGGAGCTGTCCTGTGGGGACCTGGTGGGATCCGACCAGGATAATTGCACTGCGCAGCAGGAGATCGGGGCTGGGGCATGGGCATGGTGGGAGGGCGTGCAGGGTATGATGAGGGGCTGTCACAGAGGGGGAGCATCTGGAAGAGGTCCTGAGATGGGTGGGAAGCAGGAGATGAGGAGTAGGAAAAGGTGGAGAGGGAGAGGAAGGAGGAGGAGGTATGCCTGTGAAGGCGATGCTGCCTGGCATACCATGGGAGCAAGAGTCGGAGAGTTGGGGGTGGCAGAATTGCTGAACAAGCAGGACTCAGGAGTGGAAAGCCCCTTCATCTGCTAGCTGCCTGGACTGGGGCCAGCATGGTCACTGCCAAGCCTCTGCAATGGAGGGGACAGACAGAAGCCACAAGGAGGATGTTCTGTGATGGAGCTACCAGCTCCTCCAGTTGTGTGCTCATACAGTGCAGTGCTTTGTCCTGGCTCCTGCTAGGCCACTTGCTTTGCTGCTCACTTTCTGTGGACACAGAGCTGTGTCCTTACCCTCTGCTTGCTGCAGCACTATGGAGGTGTGGGGTGAAAAGCCACATAACATGTCCCTGCCATGGGGCTGGGCAGCATGTCTAATGGGCTGCCAGCCTTGCTGTGTCTCAAATCCTGTTCTGCTTGTGTCCCTCTTCCCCTCCTCTCCCTTCTTCCACTTCCCTTCCTCTCAGCCTCTTCTGTCTGTTATTCTACCCATTTCTTAATTATTATTTGCACTGTGCTTTGAAATTCCAAAGTGCTGTATAAATGTTAAGTGTTATTATTGTTATTATTATTTCTCCTTTTTCATTTGCATCACTCACCCTCTCTTCTTTCACTGTTGTGGCTTCCATAGAGATCGTGTGGGCTTACATTATTTATAACTGTGTGAGAGTAATTACAAAAATGATTTAATTACTTAGTTAATACCATTCTCCACATCACCAGCTTGACAAGCTGAAGATCCTCTCACCGCAGCTGAACACAATCTACCATGTCACAGACCAGTGGGTAAAGGGAGATAGATGAAGCTTGGGGAAAAGTTTGTCACAGCCTTGCATGTTGCTGGTTGCTCCCCTTGGGCTAAGGAATGGGGCCTCTGTGCCCATGGGGACCTGGCCAGGAGCATTGTGTTGTGCTCTTGAGCAGAGCTGCCCATGAGGATGTGATATGTCACGAGGATTTGTGGCTCCTGGCTGTCAGGCGCTCTCTCCAATACAAACCTACATAAGCTGAAGTTTCAATGTTTGGTGTGTTACATTAACCAGCTCTTTACATTTATCAAAGGTCAGAGATCTTTGAGGGATTTATTGTCTTTACTTCTGTTTAAGCCTATCAAATCATAGGCTTCCCACATGTTGCACAAAGCTGAGAGCAAGATAAAATTGCTATGATCCAGAAATGTTCTTCCTTGCAACTGGCTGCATGTAGCTCTAACCTTCTTGAAATAAATGAGTTTTCCCTGTGAAGGGGAAGGCCTCCTCTTGCTGAGAATCTCCCCATTGGAAATAAAGTGTTTTCATCGCTTCCAGTTCATGAAGATTTGCAGGGAGCAGGGAATGTCCAGTTGCTGATGCAGTATGGAAGAAGACTGACAGAGGAGAGTGTGCACAAAACCTTATTTCAGGGGATGTACTAAACCTATGGTTAGCAACACCAGTATCTTTTAGTTATCTGCTAGAGACAGTTAAAGAGAACCCCACAAACCACCTAGTGAGCTCAGGAGAAACTTCAGGAAGATGATCCTCTTCTGAAGGTACTGCAGATAAAAACAGATTCTTAACAAAGGAGGCAGGAAGTGAAGAGTGAGGCTCTTGCTGGATAATGGGTCATTTTTTAGATAATGGCGTACGGAGAATGCCTGTCTCAGAATTGCCTGCCTTCTCTGCCTCCAAGTTGCCTGGCTCCATTTGGGCTTCTTCACAGTGTGGGCTGTGGGCCAGGCTCAGCCTGTTCCTCCTTGCAACAGGACTTGGTGGGCGGTGGGAGGGTTGGGAACAGGTGGCATCGGGGCTGGTGGAGTGGAGTGCCTTTTCCGTGTGGCACTGCCTGCCAAACTGCCAGGCACAGGACACCTGGTATCTGCATGAGCTCTGCCCACCTCCCAGGAAGCGATGGCATTCGAAGAAGTAGGCTAAATTGTTTTGAGTGTAAACTGTGTCTTATAGGTACCTTTCTCATTTGACATCCAGCATGACACAGGTTAAGACAGGCCAAATTTGGAAAAAAAAAGCTTGGGCATCTCCACCTTCTGAAAGTTGAGCCTTTCATATTGTCTCTCTGAATGGACACCTTAAGTCCATCGTTACTTTCATAAATCCACACTAGATGATTTATTTGTTTCTCAGCCCTCTGGCCTCACTATTTGGCATCCTTGAAAGTGAATTTCATGACCTGACTTTGGAATGGCTTGTTGAGAAGACAGAGTGTGTGGAAGAGCAGTGGAACAAGTAATTTTGACAGTTCTCAAATGAATGAATCCTGTTTTCAATGGATTCACATCTTATGGTTTATTGATTCTTTAACTGAATTATATACTAAGACTGTAATGTGAGCTCAGCCCTTAGTAGACACCAGAGAGTTCACAGAGGAGAGAATGTAAGCTGTGTAAAGAGATTTTAGGAGAGCTGAACTCATCCTTCCCCCAGTGGTGAGGACTGGAGTCATTAAAAGGATCTCATTTCTTCACCCACAGCCCTATTTAAACTAATAAAATAAATGGTGTGTCCGTAGCAGCTTCAATTTTTCAGGAGCTAGCCCCCTGGGGCTGTGTGTACAGGGGCTGCCCACAATAAGCATGCTGCCAGGTCAGGATGAAGTTTATTTGATTGCCCAGTGAGCCTTTGACGATGACTGGCTGAATTATACACACTGCTGTGGGGCCAAATAAAAGTTTTGGGACTGTGTGCTGTTGCAGGCTGTATTTGGTACAGCACTGTAAGAATTTAATTCAACTTGAGTCTTCTGCCCCTTTGTCAAATCAGGTGGAAATTGGCCAGCAGGTCCAGGAGTTACTGGGAAGCCTGACTCATGTATGCACAAACACACACCAGGTTTGCAAGAGCCTCGTTTCCTAAAGAACACAAGCTAGAAATGCACACAGAAGGTGGGTGAAGGCCTGCGTCAGAGTGTCTTGGGAGCTGTGATTTCTGTGCAAGTGACCCATGCACAGTGTGTCTCAAACACACAGTGTGTTCACTCTTCATGCCATGCGTGACCATGGTGACTCATTCTGATTCACCCCAGTGTGGTCCTGCTCTGTGGTGCACATAGATGAGCATTTAATGTGAGCGGCACTGTCTCTCAGGGTTGGACGTTCGGTTCACACTTGTGCTTGGTGCACATGTGTGTGCTCTGTGACTCATACTGCTGCACCACAGTGGCTTGGATCACAGCAGCAAATGAGACGTAGTCATGAACAGCAGCTGCTTAGTGTCGTGTGCTCCTATCACTTAGATTTTGAAGGGGAACGTGGCACAAAGCTGAGAGATTTTAATATTTCTATCCAAAAACAGGTCTCTTGAGAAAAGAAATTAGCCTAATGACAGCAGCAGTAATTGGATTATTACGGTAGTATCCTCTGTGGAAGAGGAGGGCACGTGCCTTTAACTATATTTTCAATACAGACGTAAAAATTGCACCTAAAACGTGAATTGCACCTTGGTTTTCTTCATAACTGACAAGCAGACATCTGTTTTGTGTCCCACTTTTTTCTGCCTTTGGGTTTGATGAACTTTCTGTCTAGCCTTATTCTTAGTGTTGTAGCAAGGCTACAGCAAACTGTGGTGATTTGGGTTCCTCAAGTGGCACTGAAGGAGATCAGGGCATGCACTAACCAGCGAGTGCCTTGGTTGGGGTGGGGGTAGATCCATCTTGGGGATGAGAATAAAGAATCATATATTCCTTGATGTAAAGAGGAGATGCGCTGAAAGGGCTGAATGCCTGGGAAGGGAGTAGATACGAGGGTCTAAAAGGTGTGATGAGATGAAATGCAGGGCAGGGAAGTGCACATCAAATTTTGGACATGTCTTTGTGAAGTGAGTTCTCCTTGGTTCTATGGGATAACCTCCTGCAGTTGCAGTCTGAACACCGAAATAATTTAAAATGGGACAAAGTTTTCAAGTATGTGCATGCTTAAAAGAGACGACACTGCTGAGGTGGAAGATGGGAAAGAACTGGACAGAGAATGAACCAGCCAGCCTTCTCTTTCTGCTAATTTTAGTCCTCTGACAGCCTCCGTAAACTCATGTGGCCTCCCTTTCTTTTGTTTTGAAAGTCTCATGGTCATCTTTTAGTAAACTTCTACATATTTGCACTCTGCCAGGTGAGATTTTCTGGGTCCTGGGCATGTTTGAATGTTTGATGCAGCCATTATCTGGCCAAAGACGTAATTTTTTTCTTTGCTAGTCAGTTGGTTTCTTAATTTAGATTTAATAAGCCACTTTGTGCTCCATTAATTAGGCCTTCATGCAAAATATTTAATGCCAAAGTGTGCTTGCCTGCAGATGGTGGAACAGCTTCATTTAGGGAATGGCTGGAGACCTCACCAGGTTGCGCTGTTCCTTGTGCCCATGGTCCATTCTCCACCAATGAGCCATGGTGCCATTAACCTTCACTGTCCTGACGTGAGGCCACAGGGCTCATTTCACCAGGGCTTGTCCCAACCATTCGCTTTGTCTGATCCCACTGCCCTTGCCTGAGCTCCCTTGGAAGATACTTTTCTGCGCATGTGTGGTTTTTAAGTTTCATCTGCTTAATTATTTTAAATGGAAGCTGTGCCTGGCAGCTTCTTGCTAGAGGCAAGAAAGAGGCTGGCAAACCATGATCTGATGCTGAGCACTGGGAAGAGAAATGGAGATTGTGAGTGGTATTTGCCTTCTGCTGTGCTTAGGGCCACATTTCTGTTCAACAACGTTACTCACTTGTCACTGCATTGGTCCAGCCGTGTGTTGCTCTGTGTCTTAAGATGTGCCCGTAATAATACTCAGTAATACACAGTGCAAGCTGTGAGGAAGCATTTTGTGCTTTCAGAGTGCCAGGAGCCAGCCAGCATCCCCTGCTGTGCCGCTGCTATAAAATACACAAATCTCCAATCAAACATTGATGGCTTTTTTGTTTGGTAGTAGAGGAGTGAGTTTAGCTTTTTCATTTCCCCTTCTCCTGGCCTAGTCTAGACTGCGATACTAGGAAAAGGATTTTCTTGCTTGGTATGTTTGGGTTTCTGTGGTAAGGGAGAGAGTTTTTACCTAGAAATGAGTAACAGCTTGTGGAAGATAGGTGGCTATGTCTTTATGCCTGTGCAGAAGTGTGTCCTGTCCTCTTCCATGCTGCATGCATCCCTGCTCTCAAGGAGTTCTTTTGGCCAAGCATTTTGCTTGATGAATAAATTGGATAGATAAATGACCTGACATGAGTAGGTTAGACATGAGGTGACAAGGATCTTATTGTGATAATCAATTTACCTCTTTGCACTTAGTAATCTGTAGGGGATGGTTCTCTGGAAACTCATCACCTAGGATTTGTTCTTTCAGTTACAAGAAGGGAACCTCCAGAGGATAAAGTTATATTCTAATATTCCTTCCTTGCTGCTCACCTGGCAATATTATTCTTCGTACTAGTCCACGTCCATGTGCTACCACCCTCTGAGGGCTAGCCCCTTCAGAATGGGTTGGGCTTCTCATGGGTGCTGAGGTAAGGTGGCAGAACTGTACCGGGGAAAGAAAAAGGATGAGGAGACCTGCTGAATGGGAATGTTCAATAAGGGGCAGCAGTGAAGAGGAACGGATGAGGGTACCCCAAAATGGAGGGTGGAAGGACACAAGAGTGTGGGAAGTGGAGATTTGATACGATATTCAGAGTAATTAATAGACTAAAACAGGCAGAGATCAGATAATTAATTAATGACTGCACCGACGCATCTTCCTCTCTCAGCCAGCAATGTGTGCATTGTGTGACTTCTAGTGAGGGTATCTCTCTCCGCTGCCTCTCACTTGTGTACCCCATGGCCAGATGTGCTCAGCAGCCCTCAACTGTCTTGCAGACATCCCGTATGTACCTTCTCAACACCAGAGAGCAGAGGCTGGAGCTCCTGGTGGCTACCATAATGCTGTACTGTGTTGCCACCTTCTTGGTGATGGTGTGTTGCCACCCTGCACTGTCCCCATGTGGTTTGCCATGCATTCCCAGTTTCTCTCTTGTCCTGGGAGGTCTTTGTAAGGGATTTTAAAGAAAGTAATGGGGGCTCCACTTGCCTTTTCTCCCCCTATTTTTTTGGAGGCAGGATCTGGCCCCACTGCTGGTGAGCACCAGGCTGGGGAGGGAAGGCAGTGCAGTGAGGAAGGAGTGACTCATTCTCCAGAAATGAAGCAAATACTCAAAAATGTGCCTGCACCTAAAGATGGGAGGGGTGTGTGAAAGCAACTTAAGACTGTAAAGGTTCACTTCAGTTGCCCAAGTGCCCCCAGAGGAAAACTCTTTGTTTCCAAATACTTTTTCTTCCACAGCCCCGTTATTATTTTCCCCTTAGATTTTTCCCTTAATGGTTGAATCGTTTAACACCACGTACAAAGTCGTATCTGGTGATTCTGGGTTGCCATGGCAATGAGGCCTGTCTCTCCAAATTAGGACATTTTTCCTGCTGCCTTTTCTATGTGAGACTTTCTCTCATCTCTTTTTCTCTTACTCTCCCTTGATGTCTGAAGTACTGAGCTCTGCCTCCTCTCTCACATGCTCCATGAAAGGGATCAGATTTTGCCTATCTGAATTAATTCCTCTGAAGCCTGTGCTGGCTTGGCATGTGCTGGCTCAGTGAGGGCCAACTTTCTGCTCCTCAACGAACCTGCTGCAGGATCAGGGTGAGGGGGTGTAGGGGAGGTGTAAAGGTGGTGAGGTTAGCAGGGAATAGCAGTGTGACTGTGGCATGCTTATTCCCAGCTTGATACGCCCTTGCCTTAACTCTTCCCGGGTGCTGAGGTGAGATCTGCTTAGCTTGAAATATATCTTAGGACTAGAAAAGCCAGTGGAATAAACATGGGGCAAACATAATTGTGCTGGCATGCACAAATCATTCAGACAGCCTTGGATCCCTAAAGTCCTGTCTTCTGTGGGGCAGGCACCTGCAGTGCAACCATAGGGAGTCATCTGTCTCTTCTGGGCATTGTCCTGCCTGGCTTTGTCCCCTGACTACACTGAGCTGTGCCTGGTAAATGTTGGTGCACTGAAGCAGACAAGTGGTCTTATACCACCACTTCTGCACTTGTATATTCCCTGTGCTGGCTTGGAATTTAGCATAAGTCAGTCCCACCTCAGTTTATTCTGGCTGCTGAGAGACTCCCAGGGCCCCTGTGGCAGCTGGGATTAGTCTGACACAGGAATGCCCCCAGCCAAATTGTCTTCCACGGGCTATGCCTCCAACCCAAGGGAGCAAGAAGAGAGAGGAATTGGCTCAGGCAGCACTAGAAACTCACAGAAATGGAGGTGTGCCTGTAATGGGCAGGTCCAGGTGGCTGAGTATTTTCAGTGACTGGGAGCAGATCTGTGACACCAGAGGAGTGTTGTCATGACAGTGTGATGTGACACGGTGCGTGACGGAGCAGTAGGATCCATCATTTTCTAGTCAACAGGGCAGTAACAAAAAGGTGATGTGAAGTTAGTTTCCTTACTTATTCTTCCCCTGGTCCATTGAACTACCACTCCAAGATCAGTTTTTAACCTTGTGGTATATTTGAGGGCTTTCATGAATAACAGAGAGCAGAAAAACAAGGGAAGGCAGAAATAATAGATTGTGAATGTTTGGAGTGGAAATGAAGGTGTAAATTTTGTTTGAGATGATTGGCCTCAAAGTCTGTTCCATCCTAGCCATGGTATATTGTTGCTGTTTTTCAGAAAAGACACTGGAGCTGGGAGCATTTGGCTGTGAAGTTTAGAGCGTTGCAGAGTAATGTGCCGTGGCTGAAGTCCTTGGGCTCAATCACAGATGCTCTGTGTCTTCAGCTGTCATGGGATGGCACTAATGCCCCACTGGATTGGTGGGGTGATCAGGCACAATCCTCCAGGAGCCCAGAAGTCTTGAATCTGTTTAACGATGCAGTGTTTAAATAAAAATAAATGGATGCACTTGTAAATTGGTTTGACTCAGTGGTAGAGATTTCACTATGTTGCCCTTGTCGACATAAAATTGTCCAGTAAATGTTAATTTAGAAAACTTTGTAATGAATGTATGGACTGGTTTAGATCAAAAGCTGCCTTAGCCTGGTATTCTGCATCCAGCAGCAAATGATAGAAGATCAGTTAGTGATATTTGCTCAGCAAATACTCCAAGCATTCCATGAGTTATGGCTGAGGACTTTCTAAGCTGTTTAGTGTATCTTGTATTTAGCAGTGCTGGATGTTTTTTATTTCTATACACTTACCCACTCTTCCTGGTGTTTGCAAACCCATACACATTTTTACAATCCAAGAGAGAGAGTGAGTTTTACCACCTAACGGCTCATGGGGTTAAGAAGTTCTTCTTTGTTGGAAACTTGCCACTTGACATTTGCATTTGATATCCCCTCATTCTTTTACTGGAAAAAAAAGTAAGTAACAGTTATTCCCTCTTCACCTTCTCTACCCAGCCCTTGATCTTAGAAGTTCTTACCATATTCCCCCCAGCTATTCTGCAGAATTGTAATTTATTTAACTGATTCTCAGGAAGACCTTTCCAGTTCTGTCATCTGTCCTCATACCTTTTTTGCCTTTTCTGCATCCCTGTGGGGAAGGAATTCAATAGAGACTCTCCAGTGGAATCAAGGAAGATCTGTAGACCATGACTATTACTTGCAGTGTTTAATTGAGCTGACCCTAATACAGATACAACATGCTGTGTGCTGGTTTTGGCTCTGCCCTCTGAGATGTTGGTAAGAGGTGTAGGTGCCCATGACTATTTGAAGGGCAGTTGCAAAAGTGGTGGAGCCAAATTGTTCTTGAAAGTGTCAGACAGTGTAATGAGAGGTCATGGTCCTTGAACGCAGGAAAAAAAATTCAGTAAGGGTGGTGCAGTGTTGGAACAAGGGCTTTGAGATCAGCCACAGCTGATCAGATGGAGTTTTGGTGATGGTCTCATTGCAAGTGGATCCTTCAAGTCCTCATCCTGCCTGAACTTCTGTAGTGCTGTGGAGTTGCATTAAGATGCTCCAGAGTGACACATGAATCTGAGATGTGGAAACTTTCTAGAATTGCCCTTATGGTACAAAACCTCCTTGTGACTCTTTTTTCCCCCTGCAATTTCAGTTTATATTTACATTGATCTATACTTTGCTGCTTCCCTCTAGCAAGCGTACCATAAGCTTTTTGGGCTGTGATGCTGAGCAGGTGGTTGTTTAGCACTCTTTGACCCCGGAGTGCATCCTGTACCTCTGAGAAGCTGCAATGTGCTCAGTAGCTGCTGTGGAAATGTCCTGACGTTACCGACAGCATCCTGACTGTGGCATGCTGGTGCTGCCTGCCTAGCTGCACGGCTGTGCTCGAGTATGTCCCCACTAGCAGAAGCAAAGGTGTGGGGTATGGCTTGGGGTGAGCTTGGTTTGCTGAGCAGAGCAGCAGCTGGGTCACAGAGGGGGATGCAGCAGAGGTCTTGTAGAAGGAATTGATGCCTGAATCATTGCGTGCCTGGGAGGTAGAAAAGCCAATTAAAACAACAATTGAACAGAACAAAGCAAAGCTCCTAAGACTTGCTCTAATTGCAATAGATGTACCTGAAACTTCCTCAGGTCATGAGCAGGTTTTGGTGCTGCAAGCTGGGAAGATGGCCGAAAACTTGGATGTGCTGGGATGTGGAGGTGGGGTGCTTCTGAAATCCTGGTTTTGCTTCCTAAACTTTCAGTGCTTTCTTCTTCTCAGTTGTTCCTGAGATATCCTGAAGCTTGTCTTTCTTGTAACACCATTATTTCAGGTGCTTGCTCTGTCTGGAATGCAGATATAGCTTCAGCAGTTGGAAAGTACAGGATTTAAAGGTTCACAATTTAGTCATCTTATTTTATGTCTGCCCTGACCATAACTGTTTCTGGCCCCAGCATCTTCATTTTTGTGCTGTCATTGTATCTTTATGACTTAGAGAATATCAAGATTGAAAATTAATTGGGAACAGGAAAAAATATCTGGACTTAACAAAATAGTGGTGTCATGTGAGTGTTTCTGGGAGAGGTTACTGTGAAAATAATTTATTCTGAAAGGGTTTGGGGCTTGCAGAATGGAAGGGATTCCAAAGGTTTTGTTTAACATTAATAATGCTACATTATACATGTAAATGTAATTATTAAAGGCTTCTGAGTATTTCAGTGAAAATAATTAGAAAGAAAACTTTGGGACAACTTGTGTAAATCAAACCAAGAGAATAAGCTGATGGCAAGAATGAGTAATTATTCCCTTGCCTCTTACTGCATCCCTGCCTTAATTTCTACTGCATCCTTTTCCCTGGTCTAGAACAAACAAATAGCCCCAAAACAAAACAAGAACAAAACAAGAGCACTTCGTGCTCTGAGCATCATCTGGAAAGAGGGAACTGAAGTTTTTCTCTCTGAGTGGCTGGGAGAATTGAGGGGGGACTAAGGAAGAAGCAACATGAAGAGACACTTAGGTCTGTCTAGAAGCACAAAGAATTTAAATCACTGCTTGTGAAATGCAGTGATGAATAAGACAGGTAGGTAAAAATCTTGCATGTAATACCCAAATACTTGAAGTTTTTGCCAGAGGGGAACATTTTCACCCCCTTGCTTTCCTTGAGAAACAATTCCCTTTAAATTGGATTGAAAAATGCAAGATGATTCTTTATGTATGGATTACTGCTACAGGATGACTGCCAAAACAGTCGACTCCAGTGAGCAAAATAGGAAATATAATTATTGTTGCAATTTCAGATCACAGAGAAAGAATTGTAGCCGCCTCTAGGAAAAACAGAGACGTAGCATTTGAAGGAAACAAAATTTTAATTTTCCCAGCCATGGAGTCCCACAGGAGAGAGCTTGTGGGGATGAGGAGAGCTTTCAAAAAGATGACGCTTAGACTACAGTCCAGTGTGTGTATGTAATATCCACATGCTTTTGTGTAGCAAAAAAATGTACAGGGACGGTACACTTGGATTCTGTGTGCTAATATAATGCGTGTGTCTCCAGCTCCTCAGCAGATCCTTATGGACTCCAGGGAGGCTTTTCACAGGCATGGCAGAAACTGCTAGGCAGTCAGCAGTGGAATTGGAGCCCCAAAGCAGCTAAATGCTGCTAACCAAAGTGAGGAGGTAACCAGAGCCTTGGGATGGACATGAAGGGAAAGAATGAAAATTAGCATCTGCTTATGAATTCCCCTTTCAAAAGCTCATGTTGATCATTTTTTGTTACCTGCAACTGGCATGTTAAGGGACATGTTTTACTTTGTTCTGCCTTTGGTTACAGGCACTTAAAGTATCTAGAGGTTAAAAAATGTGAATAGTGTATGAGTATACGCATACTGGTGTATAGGAATTGCTTCTAAATGTATAGTAGAACTGGCTGAAATGTTTTCTGGTGGAACAGTTTTCTGCTGGAAAACGTTGGTTCTACAGTACTGAAAAGTCTCCTGAGACTGTGTCAGGCCTGTCACAACTGTGGATAGAAATGAGGCAGGTTCTTCGGTCCACAGAGAGGCTATGCAGCTCTTTGAGATCACTTGCCTGTCAGCTGAGTAGATGACAGGCTAAAAAACCCAGTCTTTTTGTGATGTCCTGAAATGGAGTTTTTCAAGTATTTCTCTTCTGTAAATTATGTCGAATATTTGACCTTTTTTACATGATGATGGGAGAACATTTTACCCTCCAACTACAAACGAAACAGCAGTTCTGTTTTCTTGCCAGCTCAAGAAATGCAGTGCAGTTACTCACATGCACCCATTCAGACAAATTCTGCTGCTGGAATGTCCCTCAAGCTACTCCGGTGCTTTTCTCATCAGCAAAAGCCCAAACCAGGCAGGGCCAAGAACTATTGAAACTCTCTCTCCCCTTGTTGTTTGCAGCCTTCTCAGCCTCACCCCTGCCATCACCACCCACTGCACAGATGCTTCCTCATCCTGGGGACAGATTTAGATGCAGGGTATAGGGTGGGATGGGGCAAGGAATCAGAGCTAGCTACCTGCAGAAGGCATGGATGGTGGAAGAAAGTGACAGGAAATTAGTATGTGTGATTCCTCTGGTGCTTCTTTCTCTGCTGGGAGTCCCGTCTTTGGTCTGGGACTCTTACGAGACATCTCCACCTTCATTGCATCCCCTTGCTAAGGACTCATATCCTTTCTTCTGAGGGCCTGTGGGGCTTGTAGGGGAAGCAAAGGGAGGATTTGTGGCAGTGAGTATTTGTAAGCGCAGTCTGTGACAGCAGTACTGGGGAGACGGGGGCTGTGGTTGCTAGGAACAGCAAGGGGACATCAAGCTGAAGCTGTTGGAGGTGTGGGGCGGGCAGATGTGATGGGGAGGCAGGACAGGCAGAGAAGCAAGGGATTTCTGTTCTGAGGATATGTGCATAGTATATTGGAGAGGGACTGTGCTAGGTGCTCAGTGCTGATATCTTACATAACATCTTATTCTGCTACATTCAGTGGGAGCTTGTGTGGGTCCAAGATGTCATGTCTGCATTCTTGTGTCTGCAAACATATCTTCAGGAGAATCTAGATTATAAAAAAAAATGGTACTTTTTGATTTGCTATGACATGCTGCTGTCTGGGCCTAGTAAATCTAAACCACATCTATGACAGAGTTATATCTTTTTCTCATATATATGTGTGTTCTTCTCTCCAGGTCCTCCAAGTGTTATGGCTTAGAAGAGGTGCTTTACTTGGGCTCTGTTTGGTGATTATCCAGGATGCTTATAATTTTACCTTCTGTAATTGGACTTCTCTGCAATCTGACACATTGTGTGACTGTGATCAGGATGATCTTCACAGATATGCTTGGTTATCCTGCAAAGCAGTGTCAGTCCAAACTGCATTTCCATGGATTCTATGGTTATCCAGGGATCATAGGGGTGCAGGAATGACAGCTCTATGAGAGACGTGGCTGGTAAAATAACTGAACCAGATGTACCTGTTAAAGGAAGTCCATTCTGCAGCTGTTTGTGGGTGACTGAATCTGCCCCCAAAGCTTGTAACGAACATGGCCAGTCACTCACCAATAGTATCTGCTTGCATTTCTACATGTTCAGAAATGATGCGATCACCAGACCTTTCCAAGAAATGTATTCTAAAACAGGCCATTCATGGACAAAATCTACATATAAGGGTAATGTTGATGTATAATGTGTGCTTCACTTTGAGTGACTTTTGATTTGTCATTTCTGAGCTGCCTGAGTAAGCCCTTACACAGAGGACACATTCTGCAGGGCATGTGGGGATATGCAACTTTAAGATGCTTTGGCAGAAGCCAGCTGTAACCAGGTGTTATGTTACAGAGATGCTCCCCTTACTCCTGTGGAGCAGCTTGTCAATGGATGCTGAATGAAACTGGCTCCTTGGCTCTGAGTGACTGCTGGAAAGCACATGGCACCAGGAGTAAAATAAGCTAAGAAAACATGCTGAGCAGAAAAACAGAGCAAACAAAATCCTTGCCAAAGATGAGTCTCTCTGGAAATGCAGGTGATGCAAGGGAACAATTGCATGGTAACTGACCCTGAACCTGCAAGCAAAATGAAAAGTTTGGGTAGCTGGGATCATGGGCTTTTCTCAGGGGATTTCATTCACATGAGGTTTCATTTTAAGTGGGAGTATATAAATGGAATGATCCTGCAGTCAGTGCAAATTCAGCTTGTGGTTTTGAACCAAAGTATTAAAAAGAAGACAAAAAGCTTGAGAGGTCTTGTAAAAGTGGAAGGGGTGAAGACTCTGGCAATTTTGAGAAGTTAATCCTGTCCCTGATGGTGGTAGGAGGGTACAAAACTCAGTGAGGGTGACCCAAGAGGGAACGCAAACCCAAGAGTGTCAATGGTAAATCTCGGAAGAGTACTCTGAATTTCCCTTAGCAGGTTTGCAGATGACACTAAGCTGGGTGGAAGTGTGGATCTGCTGGAGGGTAGGGAGGCTCTGCAAAGGGATCTAAACAGGCTGGACCACTGAGCTGAGACCAATGACATGAGATTTAACAAGGCCAAATGCCGGGTCCTGCACTTGAGGCACAACAGACTGGGAGAAGCCTGGCTGGAAAGCTGCCAGGAGGAGAACGACCTGGGAATGTTGGTCGACAGCAACTGAACATGAGCCAGCAGTGTGCCCAGGTGGCCAAGAAGGCCAATGGCATCTTGGCCTGTATCAGAAACAGTGTGACCAGCAGGTCCAGGGAGGTTATTCTCCCTCTGTACTCGGCACTGGTGAGACCGCACCTCGNCATAAGGAAAATATTCTTCACTGAAACGGTCATTGGACACTGGCAGAGGCTGCCCAGGGAGGTGGTTGATTCACCTTCTCTGGAGGTGTTTAAGGTGTGGTTGGATGTGGTACTGAGGGGCATGGTTTAGAGATTGATGGGAATGGTTGGACTCAATGATCCGTTGGGTCTCTTCCAACCTGTTGATTCTGTGATTCCCCTGGGGAGGAAGGACTGAGTCCAAGGAGAGCATGGTTCTGATGAGGATATGCTGCAAAAGGAGAAGTCTGCAAAAGGCTCTCTGACCACCTTCCTACTTCAAAGTCAGTGTCCACCAAAAATGACACAAGGAACTACTGATATTGCAGAAAACGGCAAAAATGAATGCAGTGCCAATATTTGAGAAGAGGGTGTAAGAGTTGTGGTGCTGTGCTTTACTTTGTAGCTGCCAAGGGCACTTTTGCAGTAACAGATGATTTTACATTCAGCATCAAAGCAAGTGGGGTACTTCTTGATGTGAAGTTGCGGGTGAGTATATTAGTTTGCTGCCAGAAAAAAATTACATTAGATTTCCAAGAAAAACTAATGGAGGGAAGTGATAAAGTAGGGAAATTGAGGATGTGTGGGGGTGAGTTTGTCTTTTGCAAGGAAGTGGCTGAATTAAAAGTATGGCTAAAATCCCAACAAAATTGAGAAGGAATTATCTGTAATACTATCATTGTAAGGTTGAAAATCAGTTAAGCCAAGGTCACCTCAAGGTACTGTTTGAGTACATATTCCTGGAGTAAGGGAAGCTGTCTGGCTAAAGGGTAGAGCAGCAGTAGCCAAGTCAGTCCATGATTCATGACGCTAGAAAATTTCCTTTGGATTGTAAGTAGAGATAAGAGTAAATCAAAGAGTTTATTCTTCTGGAAATCATCAGGTGATGAAGTGAAGTGTGTAAATCTGGACACATAGGATCTAAAATCGTAAATAAGTGTTTAAAAATAGATCAGTTCCTGCTGCTGAGAGGGGAGGAATTCTGATAGTGAGGGCATGAACATTTAGATAGTGGAGATTTTGAGCTGTGTTAAAACTCCACAAAGCTATTACCAAATGATGTGAGAAGCTTTGTGAGGTACCAATGCGGTGTAAATGATGTACTTTGAAGATTTGTTAATGCAGGTAGATCACAATACTGCCAGTGCTGCCCCACAGACAGGAAAAAAAGTACCACAATCTTTGTAAGAAAAATCAGTGCCTTGTTTAGTTTCAGGAGCCCTGGTTTTGACAGCACTTCTGTGCGAAGATGTCCAGTGAATACGAGATGAGAGTCTGAAGATTATATGTAGGTAATTTAGGGATTTAAAAGAAACTTGAGAGGGGCCAAAGAGGTTTTATCCTGAGCTCAGAAGAGCAGTGATATTGAAGAGGCTGTCAAAGCTTTTCACACACATACCAAAAATGTAGGCCATGTCAAATGAAAGAGTTAGTGGTACAAGAAAAAACAGGCCCCTTGCAGCAAAGTAGCCACTGATCTTTTCTTGCTGCTTGGAAAAAAATACAAAAACCAAACCCAAACCATCAAAATCACAGAAATGAAACAATTCAGGTTGGACTTGTCCTAATCTATTATTCTCACTTCCTTAGCTTAGCTTATTAGAAGTTACTTCATCTAAGTATGTGATCATGCATACCCAATCAGTTTTTCCAAACATTGTACACCTGACTTTAGTAACATCTGACTATAGGCCAGCTTAGTAGGCATGGATTTTAAGTAGTTTGCATGGATTTTGACAGGTAACTGCTAGTTTTCTTCATCCATGATTTAACAGATGGGTCAAAACCCTCATTAAAATAATAAAGAACATTGAGTGAAAAGGATGGGAGTTATAGTTTGATCTGTATTAAGGTCTTTTAAAACACAGCATGGCATCAGTGGAGTGAGAGTTGTCTCCTGCAGGCTTTTTGTTCAACAGAAAATGACTCCAGAACTGGGGTCAAAGTCACTCAGGATTTGTAGTTAGTTATATGAAGGAACAAGGAAGGCAAAACAAGAATCTCAAAGCATTTGGGGGCTGAGAAGCTTCCTTTCTTGATGAAATGATATTATGCACATACACATTGGAGAAGAAAAGCTAGAGGTTTGCCTGGCGACACAGGAAAATACTTTATTGTTGAAGGAGACTAACAGGTCAGGCAGACGCATATGATGGAAGACAGGTGATCTTCTTTACGCTCCATAGGGGAATGCAACGAATCAGTCATTTTGCTCAGCAAGATTTAAGATGAGTTACAGCCACAGCAGGTGAGAGATGTGGCCCTGGTCACGGCATGTCTGATAGACTCAACTCTGTTCTGCAAATGGAGAGGAGCTGGTTCACATGACAGCACAGGTCGCCTCAGAGAGTAACACAATGGGCTTGTTTGAATAGGCAGTGGACAGGTTATAAATATGCAAAAATTGGTATTATGTTGATATTTGTTGATTGCTGTTATTCTGACACTTGCTTGGGGAAGGAAGGTGCGAGGTTCTGTGCTCTTGATGGACGCTGACCTAAGTCAGTTTAGAACTGATCCCTCTCCCATCCAGGGACTCATTTTGCTCCATGCGTGTCAGATGAGAGCTGCCATTTTTGACAGTACATAAAACAGCTCTGTATCATTGGCTGTAGGTGATTTCCAATACACTTTGAACAAAATTTTATGGCTTATCCTTGTTACACAATATTCTTTTACATAATTGTACCAGAGACTGGGGTATTGGTGAAGCAGAGAAACTAGATTTTTCTCTCACTCTGGATATGATTCTTCCCTCAAGACCCATAGTGGAGAGTCATAAGAAACAGCTTTTGCCTTTTGCTCCCTGTCAGTTAGGACTGGACTCTCACTTGCTTCTCTGGTGCTGTCCCTCTGAAATTTAGACCTTGATTTTCCTGTCCTGTTCCTGGGGTAGAGGGTCTAAGCACTACAACTCAAACTCCTTGTGAGGACCAAGGTTGCTATGGACTGATGTATCAAGTTGCTGGGCAGACCTGTGGCCTCCCAGTGAGTGGAGATGGCTTACATATGTTCAGAGGCTGTATCTCTTTGAGATGTTAAAATGCAACTCTGTGTGCAATGCAGTGTGTGTTGCTGGTTGCAGTCAGTGAACGCAGGGAGGAAATACACGTATCTTGCATGCACCGTTTTCCTGACCTCTCCCTCCATTTTATAGAGCCCTTATGATGAGTTGTTTTAGTATGAGCCATGGGATGGGAAGTGAAAAAAACCCCAAATGCAGAAAAGAATATTACGGAGAACTTGTTCTACATTCTAACGTTTAATTAAATCCTTCGTTTTCAGAGGCTGATGTTCCAGGCAGACAAAGGAAGATGAAAGAACCCATTGCATGAGATTATTTGGTTTGCACCTTAATGGATTGCCAGGCAAAATTTTACTTGTGCAATTTCAAGTTGAGGAATTTTAACTGTAGATTTTTTCTACATTTATGTATGGAAGTGGGGGAAGGAAGTATGCTATTAGTATTTTTCTTCAAAGGATATTTCTACACATTATGATCCAGGGAGGAGCCAAACAGGGTCCTGCTTTTCCTATGCACTGCACCCTTTAATCATCTGAGACATACATGGAGGTCTGGGGGCTTGTAGTGTGGAGGTGGGTGCTGAGGAGCGGAGAGATGTTTCAGCCGCAGAGGGGCCTGAAGGCACAGATACGCAGAGCGCGGTTTCCATGGCAGTGCTATGGAAACCAGGTTTCTACTGCTCAGTGCTGCTCAGGGTAGAATTTCAATGTTTCATGCAGCCCTGGTACTCAAGAAATAGAAATCTCACAAACAAAACTGCACCAAACATGTAGATGCCTCATCAGAGCATGCTTTCTCATTCAGCCTGTACACCCTACCTGCCACCCTTGGGGAAGAAAGGATGAGAAAGCCCAAATCAGCCAAAATTGGAGTTTGTTATGCACCTGTGTACCTGCCTCTATCTAGGCCCTTCAGAATAGCTAAGGAGGTTCAAATAAGTTTGGTTAGCTGTAGGATCTTTGATCTGCTCTTATATCTGGGCTGCTGAATGCAGTCTAGGAGCTGAGTGGTTGTATTGCAAGGAGTGGGGATTCAGAGGGCTAAAGAAGATCCAAAGCAAGGAAAGGTCTCTTCTGCCCTTGGCTCACCTTCCTGACCTTCTCTGAATCAGTTGGGTTCCTCACCGCTCAGTTTCTTCATCTGTAAAACAGAGATGACAATGATATCTCCCCATAGGCTGGGCAAGTTTGAGTTCATTGGTGAGTGTAAGCAAGCATTTGGGCTACTGTGAAATTTCTTAGGCAGTATCTGGAAGTAGGTTAAGGCCCTCTGATGAAAGTAGTTAGAAAACTGCAGATTTTGCCAGATTCCAGATTGACAGCCCATAAAAAGTTGTGCTTAAAGCTTATACAGGTCTCACCCTCATGTTCTTTCTGATCTGTATTTCTGCAGGACTGAGCACTGGCACTGTGATGCACATGGAGACTAAAATAAAGTAGTTTTAGTAACAATACTAGGAGCATTAGACCTGCAGTACCAAAGCCATCACTTGCATAGGACAGAAGAGGAAGATAGCGTAAAGGTCAATCTTTGATTTTACAGTCTTTCAGTGCTAGCTAACTTTAGCCAGTGTACCTTGAAACCTAGAAATCTGTTCAACCTTCTTAAAATTTGCCAGGGGTTTGCCTGGGATGCTGATGAATATATCCCTATGCCAGTAGCCAAGTCCAAGCACCCTTTGCCTGGGGGGGGACAGAGTTAGAAGAAGCCATAGGGGGCAACCTAATCTCTCTTGTCCCATTTCTGTACCAGCAGTTTCAGTTTTGGGCTCTGGAGCTCCTGGATGGCACCTCCTAGGGGAAGGTGGGCTCTGAAATTCTCTGTGTGTGGCAAGACCATACATGGGGCATCCCACTGCCCACTCTGAGCTTTCCCATTAGCCATCCCAGCACATATGGCACGCTGCATCAGGTCAATGAGTGCAATCCACACCTATAATGAGGCACTGGTTCCTGCTGCCATATGGAATGGGATGGAATGACACAGCTGCCTGTGATGGCATGGACATGCAAAGTCACAGCTGCACAGTTTGTGATGCTGTGTGGAACTGGAGAGGAAGCAGGGAGGTAAGTGCACGTCCACTGGTCCACTGGTCACCTTGAGGAGTGCTCCCCATCCAGCTGTGTTTCCTTAGCACTCAGAGAGAGACAGGCAGGGGGGACACAGCACCTCACAACCTTTGAGGGCTGTCAGGATGATAGTAACAATAAGTGATAACTTGCTGTGAGAGCTGTCAGCCTTATAAACACCAAGCCTATGACAGTAACAACAGGATGGGCCTTAGTCATATATTGGGGGGAGGATCTTGGAGAATCCTGGAGGGGCTCTGGCTGTGTTGTCAGAGCAGCAACCCCTCACTTGCCAGGGATGCGGGCAAAGCTGGAGCCATCTCTTATGCTGAGAACAGCCTTCCCTTGGGAATCAGCTGCCCCTCTCTCCTGCAGATGAATTGCCTTCTGCTTAATAAATGTCTGCTTGTAATATTCTGAAACAAGGAGGCTAATCAAAGACCCTGTTCTGTGGAACAGGAATGCTAAGTGACAAGATTAATTTCAGTAATCAAGAAGCTTAATTTGGACATTTTTTCCCACTCTTCTCTGTTGCTGATGGAAATTGAGGCGAATCTCATTCTGGAGAGACACTCCTTCCTGCCTGGTAACACTGCTTTCCAGTACTGAAAATGATTGTGTAGAGTCTGGAGCATGGGGGAGAAATTAGAGAGAAGTAGGAAAGGGTCATAAAGGACAGTATCAGAGGAGGTGTGTGGACTGCGATGACTGATGTTTCTTGAGCATCTTTCCTCTGGAAAGCTCCCAAAGTGTTTTATAGACTGCATCGCAAAGGCTCCAGTCAGCACTGAAATACAGTCATCTTGGCTGTATTGCAGCAAGTCTTTGAAAGGACATGGAAATGTGACTAGGAGAGGTCAGACAGACAGGAGGCTGTGATACCACCAAAGGGAAATCATTAGATGAGAGCCTGCGTGCTAGGGTGGGACTTGACTGAAACACACCTGTGGCTGGTAGGTCTCACTTCTGCAGTTAAGAATGAATCAGCCTTCATCCTTCAGTGATGTGGAGTGCTTAGAGGCCAGAACTGGTACCTCCAGCACAGCCTCCTGCAGCACTGGGACCTGGCTGTCCTTCACCTGCGCAGCCACTGCTGCTGCTGCCTCACCTGCTCCAGGGCTGCTCACAGGACCTCACCAGACATGATGCAACTGAGCTCTGGTGTAACAGTGAGTGGAGAACGTTTGTTGGTGAGCCCTTAGGGTGCCTTAGCCCATCTTGTCCCTTCCCTGGTGACAGAGGATGGTGGAGGCAGCTGGAGAGTAGGTTGGAAAATAACCAGAAAATGTGATTTATGGTGAGGCAGGAAGAGTTGTGTCCCTGCTCTAGTCACGTGAGGAAACCCTTCAGACGTCACAATTCAGACAGGAGTACAGATTCCCAGGGAATGTAGCAAAGCTTAGGACTGGAGAAAGCCCTGAGGGCGTATTTTCTTGGGGGTATTTTTGTGCTAGCCTAAGGGTGAGCTGTATTTGTGGGCAGGCTGGAGAGGACAGTCTAATAATAGCTATTTACTCATTCAAACGCCTTTGATCTGAGGAAGCCTGGACAGGCACCCAGTGGTGTGTGACAGAGCCCTCGGGATCGAGCAGAGTGGGTTTAAGGGAATGACGTCCTTGCTCGAGGCAGTTTGGTTTCAAGTCTGGCAGCTTTCCATGCTGGCCTCTCCAATCCCCCCCAACCCCCTCATCATTCTCCTCTGGTGCTCACACCTCTCTCATGCATCCCCCCTCTCCCTTTCACTCCCTGCAGGGGGGACATCTTTAACTTGACTGCACCCCCTGCCATCTCCTGGCAGTTGATTTTTCGGAAACGATCCATGATGTTCCCTGACCCCCCTCCTTTCCCTCTCCTCCTTCCCCTCTCTCTCTCCCTCCCGCTGGCTTGTTATTATGTACTGCAGCTGCCCGGAGGATTTTAAATAGACCCATAATCGCACAGCAGCTCCTCTTGGAAGTTTAAATATAACCTCCTTGTTAATCTTGCGTGTGGCAGCAGCACAGCACCTGGGGAAGGGAGGAATGGACAAGGACTAACCCATGGCTTTACATGAGGGCTGGGAGAACTGGGGATTTTCCTTTTAGTTAAATTATCAGGAAATTGCCTTCTTTCTTTTTAACCAAAATAACTCTGAAGCTGGTGCAAGGTGCCCAACTGATGATTTTTGCAGCACAAAATTATTCTTTTAGTTAGCATCCCACATACAGCATGAGGGAAGCCTGCCCTGCAGTGCCCTACCATTCCCCCTGGTTTGGTCCAGTCTCTTACCCCTGCTCCAGGAGAGCAGCCTGGGAGGCAATGGGCAGTTTAGTCCTCCTCCACGCTTTGCCTTCCTGGAACAGAGTAGTAGTTGTGCAGGTTATACTGAAGGAGGTGTTTCAGAGAGATCACTAGGGGGCCATGAAGAGATCCTGCAGATTACTTTTATTTTGTGGTAACAAGCTGATTTAAGTCCCATTTCTTGCTCTCCAAAAAAACTAATTTACCCCTCAGACTGCAGTATGCTTTGCTGAACATCATAGTTTGGTGACAGTACAGAAAAGATCACAATTAATCATGGATTTTCCCACAGGACCTGTTCTAAAAGGGCAAATCTAGTACTCACTAGCCCATTAAATGTGGCGAGACACTTTAAACAGTAGCTGTTGCCTGTTGCTTTAGGCTAATAGGATCCCTACTCTTCTTGCATCCCAAATGTAACCATCTTTTTGTACAGGGGGATAGAGGATATGCATGAGGGAGGATCACATCCTAACTAGTTCTCGTGCTGCAGTTTGTTGGAGGGAGGATTGAGCTGACTGTTCAGGGACCTGAATTTTATTTCCTTCCGTCTGTCAAGCTGGTACACACTGGGACATTTGGTACACACCAGCATCAGGAAGGTTGTTTCTCTACTTTAGTTTCTTCCCCTGTAAAGAGAAAAAAAAAGAGAGAGATACTGTTGTTTAATTTATTTTGAACAATGCTGTACAAAACCTAAGTATTATTATCTGAGTACACAGAACAAAAAATAGTACTATTGATGCTAAATTATCCATCCATTTTAATAATCCAGCCATAGTAATTGCTAGAGCTGGGGGACTAATTCACAACACATAATTTATTCAGTGAATTTAGCTTCTTTTTCTGCTCATGGAATATCAATTGTGCAGATCATAATTTCCTCAAATTTATTTGAATTTATTCTGTGAACTTCTTGGAAAATATTTACTCTATGGATTGATACAGGCTGCATTACTTAATTATGGTTGGTCAGAGAGATCTATTTGGTATTGTTTCTATTCCCTTGTTGAATGAGCACACAAGCACTTCTGGCTTGAATACTTGCATATGAACACAGAAGATATATACTTCTTCAAGTTTTTGCATATTTCCAAACACAGATATTCAGGTAAAACTGCTATACAGGACCATTGACAGCAAACAAACACAGATAAGATACATCTAAGCAATTTTGCATTAAAACCACGAATGGATATTTTAAAAGGACTTAAATTGCCAGGGCAAATGTCGAATTTTACAGCAAAGTAATCTGGTCTTCAGTAAATTGTACCTTGAATAGCAATAATAGTGTGTTGAATCAGAACCTAATAATTTCCCTCTTTGCCTCTTTCTGCTGCTCAGTACAGTGATTTTCTGTAGTAATATAATCCCTAGCTTGTATATATATTGTATCAAGACTGTTTTCTTTTTTTAATCTGGCTGTATTGACACACTGTAAATGTACTTGTGTCCTTCAATAGGTAGTGCTTGTCTGAATGGGAGACCCAGTTGTCTTGCTTCCATTAGTTATTCATTTCAAACTTGTCTCCCTTGCTCCAGCTTCTCACATCCAAAATGAGACGAAGTGTAACGTGGCTAATCTGAAATTGCCTAAACCACAGAATCTTAAATCCTTCCAAATGTCTGAGTCTGGTTTATGGTGTAAGAGTGTGAGGGATCATGTTCCCAAGGACATTTATGCACACTTGGGAGTAGTGTGAATGGGATGGGGAACAAGTAGTAAGAACTGGACAGGCTTGAGGACTCTGGTATAGAAACAAGGTGAAATGCGCTGGTGTGAATTCCAGGAACATGCAGATAGACAGGTCTGCAGCACCTGGTTTTGAAGCCACGTGGTGGAACCCACATTAGATCTGAAGGACCTGAGAATTGGAAATTGTTTGGACAGTGCAGAACTGACATATTTCTATTTGTTTTAGTTGGTCTGGGTGACTTTGCACAGTCTGCTGGTCTGTATGGGAAGATTATTTGTTATTTCTAATAATTAATCCTAAAAACAATGGGATTATCAGCTGGAAGCAAATGAAAAAAAGAAAAAATGTGGGAGTATTATTTACTGATGTGATGACTGAACCTTCGATATGAAGCATCAGCATAAAAGGCTTATGTACCTAGGATATTCCCTGTCAAGGCAGGGAAATATCAGTAGTATTGTAAAAAACTCTACTGTAATTTCATCTTTGTACAATTCTGCATATAGTTCCAGTTATCCCAGTTAAAGCAAGAAGGAGTCAGGAAAGTGTCCCATTGGTAGGGAAAAGGGAGAACAAGTTTTACAAGAGAAGACTAAGACAGTGTAGCTTATCAAGCCTGGCAAAACGCAGGCTGAGAGGATAAAAGAGGCTATACTCCATCAAAACAAGAGTGAGGGGAAAATACCCCAGCAGTAGCAGAGCCTTTCAAGGTAAAGAACAACTAGGAATGAACTGACCAGGAATGGGCATCATCAGAAACTCATCAGTGTAGTGAGGTTCTTCCCCAGCTTCCAAATCCCACAGGGAAAGCAAGAAAGGATGATAGGTTCCTAAAAAGACTAATATGGAGGAGCTGTCTGGGAAACCAGGGCTGGGACATCCCTTCCAGACTGCTGTTCCTTAATTACATCAAACCCCATGTAGGCACTCTGTTCTTCAGAATTAAAAGGACCTTAATTCAGTTTAGTTCAATTTTCTTCTAAGGGCTGCTTTAATTTGGAAGAACTGTGTCCATTCAAGGCTAATGTGATTTAATGAATTCATGCTAAACTCACAACTTTAGTTAATTTGGATTAATTTTCCC
Organism: Piaya cayana; assembly: GCA_013389865.1. Classification (NCBI taxonomy): domain Eukaryota; kingdom Metazoa; phylum Chordata; class Aves; order Cuculiformes; family Coccyzidae; genus Piaya; species Piaya cayana. The sequence continues at coordinate 139,577 of WAAB01005583.1, forward strand.
GATCGTTCCTCAGCAGACAACCCTTAAGACATGTAGTAGAAGTGGCTGAGAAATCACGAGCACTTCAGTCCTGTCTGTGATTCAGCTCTAAGCCAATGAGTAGCTTTTCTGACTGCAAGAGACCTGATGAAGCATCTGGTCTTGCCTAAAATGTTTTTTTTCCTGATCCCTGGAGAGGCAGTATGAAGGGTGTGGGCTCCCAGACTCAGTGTCTTAGTTGTCCTCTTGTGCTTCAACTCCCTACTGCAGGTGCTGAGTGGTGTGGTGCAACAGCCCAAGCTTATCCTAGTTTGGAAGGAGTATTAGTACCGGCCCATGGATAGGTAGGCGAGTTGGCTTTGGTTATAAGTGGGTTTGACAGTAGACTCAGGGAAGTGCTGGCTACTTGGCTGTGTGCTAAGGAGCTACCTTTGCATAGGAGAAATATCTTGTTTTAGTTCCCTGAACCATGCTCCTTTCAGGCAAGAAAACGCTTTTCTCTGTAATGCTGTTCTAAAGGGTTCATGGCTCAGTTGTGATGGGTAGTTTATTTCTGTTACTATTGTTACTTGGCATATACTTATTTGCCTGTTTCTGAACCACACATCACAAGTGGGAAATTTGCAAGCCCTAATCTGCTGGGCTTTGGAAAGGCATAAGGGGTCACTGCTGCCAGGCCCTGGGCTGGGAGCAGCAGGAGGATTTAGCAGTGCAGAGTGCGGCCACCACTGCAGCCACCGACATGCGGGAAGGGACTCAGCTGCCGTGGCTCTGCATGTTGCCATGGAAACAAAGCTGGTTCCTTAATCAGGATGTGTGTATATGTGGATGTGAACCCACCGTCTGCTGTCCTTTTGGCCTTACCTCCTGCTGCCCTAGTCCTGGCTGGTCACACTGCTCAGTGGGTGGGAGAGCAACCAATGCAGATAGACCCTGTGGGGCCAGGGGCCGCAGGAGAAGGATCCAAGGTGGGCTTGAAAGAAAAGGTTTCATATGTTTCTCAGGCCCTGGAGAGCAGAGAACAACCTCTGATGAGGTGATGGGGGCAAAGGGAACCTGAGGAATAGGCAAAAGTAAGTCTCCCATGGCAGCTATGGTGGACATACTAGAGTGCTTAGGCACTGCAGGAAGGCAGTGAATGTTGAGAAGGTCATAGCTGCATGGCATGATGTGTAGACCCTTAGGCAGCACCCAGCAGGCTTGCTCCAGTAGTGGCACAATCATGTCATCACAAATTTAGCTCAAGAACTGTGCTGAAACCACTCTTCGCCTTCAGGGATCCAAGCTAATACTTCTGTAAGGTGTTGCTGTGCCTTCTGGGCTCACTAGGTTGTCCAGGTTAGCTCTGGCATCTCTGAAGTGGGGCTGTGGCATTACACAATCCAGCCATGGTTTTGAGAGGCTTGGAGGTGTAGGGAGGCCTGGAGATGTTGTTGGGAAGTTGAAGTAATCATACAATGTGCTTAAAACAAGCTTATACAGATACAGGTGAGCAAAGAGATGTCTGTTGTGTTCCTTCTGTATCAAGTACATCAGCTGAGAAGAAAAACTGGCTAACAAAAATCTTTTTGGTTGTAATACTTAGTTTATTCAGTACCTGGAGAGAAGCACTTCAGGGAAAACCTAGAAGCTGTAGCAAAAGCTCTTGGCACTTGAAGAGGCAGTAATCTCTCTTTTGAGTCCATAAAGACTGCAAGATGCTGCTGAACTCCAAGAAGGTGTTTTGGTGCAAGCTGTAGGATGGAAGGTGTTGACCACTTACAGTCCTGAAAAATCCACTACCAAGACTCTGTGAGGCTGGTATAACCAAAACTCTGGCCCTTACTGGGACTGGTTTATATCTCTCTCCACATCCCAGAAGAAGGGATTATAACAAGAAGCACAAGAAGTCTGACCGCATTCTCACTTCCACCTAGAGAGTATAGTGTTATTTTGAAGTTGGTGGGATTAGTCTGAGGAATGAAAGGACAAAAGAGATCTACTATTAGCCCTTAGAAATTACTGGCTAACATAAAAAGAGCATCTAGACACCAGATAAGCTGTAGTGCACTGGATTGATATCTCCCATGCAATGTGCTTCATTCACCTAGCATGTTCACTCTGCAAGCAGAAAGGACCAACTCCCCACAGCAGCCAGCAATCTGTGCTGAGGGTTAAGGTTAGGGTTAGGATCTGGGGCACCAGGAGCTGTCCGATCAAGAGCTGGTCACAGAGAGTCAGACATGGTCAGTTGTCCTACATTCCTTCACAAGGCTGCTTGAAGAGTGCTGATCTCAAAATGATGAACATACATAGTTCTTAAACTGTTTCTTCTGCTCTTAGCACAAAGAGGAGAGTGTCCTCTGAAGCAAAGAGTGCACAGCTACTGCTGCAGGCTTCTACACAGTGCAGATGGATGTGTAGTGTAGGAATGTAACCATCCTGCATCCATTGAGATGACGAAAAGGTCAAGCTTCTTGCACTAGCCACCAGACTTGAAGGAAAGGTTTTTCAGCTCAGTTCTTCTCAGAAGGCAGTTATTCAGAGGTTTTGTATGAAAAGGAGAAAAGACACTTCTTCTAGCAAAAAACCATATCCTGAAGCTAGATGACCAGAGTGATGACTTTGTCTCTGCTTCCAGAATTTCTTAGCTGCACCCTGAAACAAACCTTTCTGTGGCTATTCCCTTTCTGCAAGTATTGCTTCTTCTTCCTTGCCTAAAGGAAAGACCTTTATTCTTTTTAAAACTAGATCCCTCTGTGTTACATGACTACTTCCCTCCATGAAAGATAATTCCTGAAGGACTGTACTCTGTCAGGAAGAATAAAGGCTGTTAAATCCGTATCTCCAATGCTTTCACCCACAATTTGGAGGCATACAAGCTCTCCTCCTCTGGGCTGTGGCCAGAGCTGTGTAGTGTACTCATTGGATTCTCTCTGAGACCACTAACCAAGGGCTTAATTAGCTCTGAATATGTGGTGATGTAGACAGTAATCTTCAATAAGGGTGGACTGCACCATCACCTCATTTCACAGGTATCATTGTCAGGTCCTAAATAACTTCAGGTGCTGCCAGCCTGAGCTGGGGTGGAACTGGCATATTGGAGATGAGGTGATTTGCCTCTCTTGAGCCATCCTGCATGTAGAGTTGCCTACACACACGTGCCCATGTGTATATATATAGATGTATATATATACATATCTATCTATCTACACACACCTGCATGCACTGAAGAACCTGGAGCCAGGAAGAGAGAAAATAGCGAGACAGAATGATACAAAGTGGAAGTAAAAGGCAAAGCAGAGCAGCCAATGGCTTTTCCTTTACAGGCGGTGCAGTGCTGGACATGTTTTTTTCTTTCCCCTCTCATATCATCATTTGTTCATCTTTTGTCATAGGCCCTGGCCAGGCGCTGTTCAGATTGAATAGTTCATTTCTTCCCAGCTTGCTGTAGCTCCTGCTGATGCTTCCATCTACTTCCCACTCCCCTGTTGTGCTGGGGAGTGTGGTTAAGAAAGAGGACAGACAATGGGAGTCGCAGGGAAACAAGAAGCATTGGCTTTGCCTCTGAGTCAGTCAAAGAGCTATTTCTATATCTTACATGCCTCACCCTGTTTTTTATTCTTTTAGATGCTTTTGTTACTCTTGTTATTAATGGCCAGGAGAGGCAAATTCTTTCGCTGCTCTATCAATCCCTTTCTCTGTCATGCCGATCCTCAACAGAAATCTCAGTGCCTCATGTGCATCTTGAAAAAGATATGGCAGTTCAGTCTCAGCCTCAGGTTTGTTTAAAAAGGTATAAAGCCTAATAGAGATAGAAAGAAAAAATTGAATTAAAGTACAAAAAGAGCATCTTATTTATTATGCCTCTACTTTCAAGTTATATCAAAAGCATATTGAATATATAGATGGCACCTTCTAAAAATGTGCAGGTAAGCACAGAGAAAAAGTTGATTCAATTATGTGTGTTCCAGCGCAGAGTTAAACTGACTAGAAATGGGCTCGCTGACTTTCATCGCCCAAGCAAAAAGAAGTATAACACTGAAACTCATAGCACCCTTTCTGCAAATTCAGGTGGACTGATTCCCTCTCCCAAATCCTCTTCATCACACCCTGGGAAGAGTAATGTTCATCATAGAATAACCAGGTTGGAAGAGACCCACTGGATCATTGAGTCCAACCATTCCTATCAAACACTAAAACATGCCCCTTAGCACCTTGTCCACCTGTGCCTTAAACACCTCCTGGGAAGGTGAATCAACCACCTCCCTGGGTAGCCTGTTCCAATGCCCAGTGACCCTTTCTGTGAAATTTTTTTTCCTAATGTCCAGACTAAATCTCTCCTGGTGGAGCTTGAGTCTATTTCCTCTTGTCCTGTCCCCTGTCACTTGGGAGAAGAGGCCATCTCCCTCCTCTCTACAACCTCCTTTCAGGTAGTTATAGAGAGCAATGAGATCTCCCCTCAGCCTCCTCTTCTCCAGGCTAAACAACCCCAGCTCTATCAGCCTTTCCTCATAAGACCTGTTCTCCAGCCCCTTCACCAGCACACTGCTGGCTCATGTTAAGTTGTCTCCCATGACACTTTGCCAACCAGCCTTCTGAAGACTTCAAAGTCTGCCCTCTGGAAATTTAATGCTACTGTCCTACTAACCACCCTCTTCACTTCGCCTAGAACAGAAAACCGTATCATCTCATGATCACTTTGTCCTAGGCGTCCACCTACTGCCACATCCCCCACAAGGTTTTCTCTGTTCATGTATGTAGATGATGGAGATGTGGTCCTTGTAGCACCAATCACTGTAGCAACCATGAATATGAAATGTTTTCAGGTACAAAATTCTTGAAGTCCAGAGAAGATCCATGACAAGTGGTGTTTCTCAGGGGTCTGTATTGGGACCAGTGCTGTTCAGTATCTTCATCAATGATATTGACAGAGAGGTTGAGTGCACCCTCAGCAAGTTTGCAGGTGACACCAAGCTGAGTGGTGCAATTGTGACACTGGAAGGATGGGATGTCATCCAGAGGGACCTGGGCAGGCTGGAGAAGTGGGTTTGTGTGAACCTCATGAGGACTCACCTGGGCTGGGGCAATCCCTGTTTTCAGTACAGGATGAGGGATGATGTGATTGGGAGCAGCCCTGCGGAGAAGGACTTTGGGGTGGTGGTTGATGAGAAGCTCGACATGAGCTGACAGTGTGTGCTCACAGCCCAGAAGGCCAGCCATATCCTCAGCTGCATCAAAAGAAGCATGGCCAGCAGGTCGAGGGAGGTCATTCTGTCATTTGGATGCCCCATCCCTGGAAGTGTTAAAGGCCAGGTTGGATGGGGTATTGGGCAGCCTGATCTAGTGGGAGGTGTCCCTGCACTTGGCAGGGGGGTTGGAACTAGATGATCTTCAAGGTCCCTTCCAAACCAACCTATTCGTGATTCTGTTTCTAACTGTGGGGAAGGCTGCGAGCTCTAGCTCTACAAGTCTATTGTACTGTCTTTTACCAAGAAAACTTCAAGTTCATTGGAGTTCAGAAATGACTTTTCCTTGAATAAAAAGCTTGCAACAATTTCTGCATCAATCTCCTAGCAGCAAGGGGTATGGCAAATGGATGTTAATCATCAGGGCAAAGAAAAGGAACTGAAGAGCTATGATCCCAACACAAAATAATAGGAAGCAATAATTCAGCAGGTGTGAATTTGGCAGAACATCCTGCAAATGTTTGGATAGGCATGCATGCATACTTCATATATTTGTGACTGTTTTTGTCTGCAAAGCTGTAGGAAACCTCCTATTGAGTTTCTGAGATTTAATAGATGGGAACTGAAGAAGAACATTTGAGGAGGGAGCTTCTTTCCTATCTAATATCTGTGTAAATAACTTCATGTGCTTTATTGGTCTCAAAGCCTCCACTGTGGGGAAGAGGAGAATCAATAATAATTTAAAACTTTGTGAATCAATTAGATAAGCAAGAGAGGCATGAGAACAGCTTCTCAACAGAGGCACTGCTCACTGGTTGGTTAGGAAGGAGAGCTGGGTAGAGAGAAGGTATGGGCTGCCATTCATCCTGCAGCATAAAAGGTAACTAACTATGGCCAAGGCCGGGTCTGATCGAGGGTGAGGTCTTCAAATGACAAATGAGGCTGCATATTGAAATCCTTACTCTTTGTTGCAACAGAGGACTATTGTAACATACTTCAGTGAGATAGTAGGTTTCCAAAGCAGGGGCTGAATGAAGGAGTGTGAGTCCAAGGGTTCAGGGATCCACCTCTGATTCTTCTTTTCAGGCTTAGAGAATCCCAGCTAGATCTGAAACTAGTGGTACAGGCTAGGATTTGAACTTGTTAGCTCTCTCAACATGGCAGGTCTACTGGACATAAGTTTCCTCACAGTGCTGGTGCATGGATGCTCTAGGGCCCATTCAGTTTCTCTGCCTCCTGTTGCCTTGTGCAGACATATATGTTACGTGCTAATGAGGCAGATGCTTGCCAGCAGTGTGTTCAAGCAAAAATGAACCAGGGTACTATTTCTTTATTTCATACCTGGGTTCTTTTGAATTGACCTGGCAGCATAAGAAATTGACCTGACAGCATAAGAAAACCCCTCTTGAAATGCAACATGCAGAGCTACCTTCTCACCTGGTGCACAACGAGGGTTCAACATTGCTCTTGTCCCAGCCTATGCTGTAAAACACAGGTTGGAGTGAGCTAAGGTGAGTCAGTTTTGGGAGAGTTAAGGGCAGAGAGAAGGGGTACTCTGAGCAAGCAGCACTTTCTTTCCAAAGTGACAGGATCTGATTTGAAGGGCACAGTGAAGGGTACTGTGGATCCTTGTGGTCTCAGAAAGCTGTGAGTATGAAATGACGGAATGGTTACTTCCTGACTCAGGAGGAAAAAATGTGGGCTCACTACTTTCTGAGTTTTGGGGCAGCCTCATGGCAGGAAGCCAGTGACCTGGGCTAACTGAATAAACTTTGCTGTATTTTTGTGACTGAACCCCTAGGTAAAAGTGGTGCATGAACTCAGGTAGACAAAGACAGCAGTACATATTCTCTGCACTTTCCACTTGCACCACAGAGGAAAACAGCACCAAGAAGCTTGGAGGCAGTCAGGAATTAGCCCTGGAGAAGGAGGTCTGGACAGGCAGGATGAGGAAAAATCTTGACTTGACTCCTGCCTTCCCCTAGGTACCTGGCAGAAGAGATCCAGGGAGGTGGTCCATCAGCCCCCCTCCTCTTCCTGAAATTATCTGCAGTCCCAGTGGGCAGCCAGGGGATGAATCCCTCTCTGAGTGTGGGTAGCAATGCCCATCCCCAACCTTGGCAACCCCAATGCCAGCGGACTGGGCTGTACGCCATGGAGTACTGCTGGGAGAGATGCTGGGCTATCCCTACTGTATGCCAGCACAGGCTGTAAGGAGCTTACGACCATGACTACCTCACGTGTGTGTGGTTGCCAGGGAAACTCTGCTGCTGAACTGGGACTAAAGTGACAGGGGGGCAGATCCCTTTTTCCCTCTTTTTTGCAGTTATTGGAGTTTGTTTTTTTTTGGTTGTGGTTTGTACTCAGAGCATCAATTTTAACTCTCTTAGAGAAGAGGCAGCCAGGTATGGGGCAACAGGAAACCTGGAGTATGTGTAATTTAGTCAGATCTCAGCTATTCATTTTGCCCCCTTGCTAGAGAACTCTCCCATTTTAAATATATTTTTTTCTTATAGTTTTTTCTTCTGAGTAAGAGAATTACCTAGTTACTGCCTGGCAGAACAGATAAGGCTGAAGCCATTTGCTGCTTCTTGCTTTAAGGAAAGCAGAGGGCACGTATGCTTCCAACTGCTCGCTCACTTGCACTCTGAGGCAAGCTACCTCTGATCCAAAGGGTAAGCTGTATCAATGCACTGAAAATTGTCTAAACTGATTAATAAGGCCAGTCTCTAAGAAAAGATTAAGTCCTGGCACAGTATTACCTTAAATTGGCTACTTTGCTTCAGCTGTGATCTGGCCAGGATTCTGGGCAGAGGCACAGCCAGCTTCACCCCAGCCTTAGAATCTGAGTAGACCTTGGCATTGTAAAGACTGCAGGTGCCATGTGTTAGGATGCAGAGCAACTAAGAGCCTTACCTGCAGAAAGCTGATGCTTAAATAAGCAGTGCAGAGTTTGAGAGGGAGGGCATGTCACTACTTCATGAGACAGAAGGGGAATGGCAGCCCTCACAGACACACTCTAACCTGACCACAGCTGGGACTTGGTGAGAGGAGATCTTTAGCTCCTGAGAGGCTCAGAGGACATTGGATGCAATGCTGAACTTCCAGGGCTTATCTAACTAGACTCTGTGAACCTTTGGAGGGTCAGCTTATAATCAGATTTGCTCATAATAAGAGACCAAAGGCATACTTGATGAAATGCAAGAGCAGTTAATTTAGGAATGATAAAAAGAAATAGTATTTCACTCTGGATACTTGATTTGAGAAATATGTTCAATGACATCTTGTCACATACTGTAGCTGGGCTTTTTTTAAGGAATGCTGCCTAGTTTTATGGCTGCTATTGATTAGTATGGCTATACCAATGATATCCCATTCAGTTTATAGTCAAAATTCAGTCCTTATACTGGAGATTAAGGCAACCAGAAAAGAAGCCCCATACAAACACTATGATGTAATGGGGCAGTTTGACTTTCCTCTAAAGGTTTTGGGCTGATAACGTCAAGATATCAAACCACCCTAATGGGCTTATCTCAGCTGGGACAGGGGAGCTAGACCTGGGCTATCCAGACTGCTGGCATGGTATAACATGGCACCTGGTGGGCGGAATCTACTCAGTGGTTTAATCCATCTATATAAGCTCATCAAGCAAGGAAATACACACATAGAGAGATGAAAATGGAAATGCAACAATCCTGGTGTGAAAACTATTTATCCTGGCAGTTTGCTAACTGCCATTTCCCCTTGGTGGAATAGTGCTGGCATCCAAATGTGGTGCTCTGACAAGCTGGTATGGCATACCATCATATACTAGCCTGCTTTGACCAATGATTGTGTAGAAAATTCACTAATGGTGCACCCTCTCCTTTGCCAAAAAACTTTTGATCTTTTTCTCTGTATGTATACATCAGACAATGGCCTTGGTCTGTTTGACTCTTCCATCTTTTTCTGTTAACTGCATGTGGTATGGAGTGAAACAATCACAAGATCAAGATTACAAAATTTGGGGCATCTTGTGTTTCCTCTGTCACAAAATGTTTTAGAAGAATGATCTCTGTAGACCCTTAAGTGGAAATTGGAAATCACTTAGCTGGTTTTAGCTCTTAAGTCATCTTTAATCAGAGACCTTTTTATTGCAGCTTTCAGGAACTCCTTGATGCTGGAGCACTACACAGTCGCCTGTGGGTTAAGGGTCTGCAGAAGATCTGTTTCCACTGCTACGGAGAGAGTAATGTCCAAGCCATGACTAGAATCTGTGTATATGATAATCTTATGCAAATAATTAATGTACTATACATGTGAATCTTGGAATATTTGTCACCATTTACCAGGGTAACAGAATCGAGCTACGCTAGCAACTCTAGGTTCCTTATCACAGATTTTCTTAGTAGCCACTGGGGATTATGGCTTCCAGAGAAGACCGAGTGTGTCAACATCCATTCTCCTAATTGCCACAGACCTCTTTTCTTGGCCACTTGTATGCCCATCCTAGCAGAGACCAGAAGGACAACGCCACGCTCTCCTATAAAAGAGCTCTTAACAATCCTCCACTAATTTATCTCAGTATATCCTGCCTGCCTTTCCACCAGTGGAGACACTGAACTGTGTCTTTCCCTGCAACTTACCCACTAATTTCTATAATCAGTTCTCTGTAACCATCGTCTCTGAGCTATGTATCCTTCTATCAAATAAGGCCAGTGTGTTCAGTAGTTATTATGAGAACAAGGGAGAGAACTGATAAATGATATGGTTATGTAAACCACATTTCTGCATCTAATGAATTTGAACTTCCCACTGACAGCACATTCCCAGGGCAGCTCAGAGGATTTTCACCAAGAAGGATCCACTCATCAGTGAATCAGAACACTGGGAAAAGATTGCTGGAGGTTGTCTGCTCCATCTGCTGTGCCAGCCAAAATCAGTAATAACCCAGGCAACCACTTCCAGTAAGGCAGGAAAGTTTTGTAATTCTACTAAATAGTATTAAGTAGGCAAAGCCAATAAGAAATGACACAGTCCAACATGCTCCGACCTTACGTCAAGTAGGTTTTGCTGTGAATCTTTGTGTTTCTGGAAATGTGAGTGTGTATGCCTATAAATGATGCAGAGATGCTCTTCTAGACACCAATCCCATGCTGGATATGTAGTGTCACCATGTTCTCATAATCCCTACTGCAAGCACTGAAGGAAAGGATTCACCCAGGATGATACGGCCCGTAATATTAAAAAGAGAGTCTTATTGGATTGAGTCATTGAAAACCAAACAAAAAAAATTATATGTGAGGAGAAAAAAATAGAGAGGCAGGAGATGTTGGCTGCAGGCTAGCCTGAGGCATCGGTGCATTTGTGGTGAAAATAAACAAGAGTAAATGAACACTAAAGCAGAAAAGATCCTGATTTCCTGTCATATCTGCTATAACAAACAGGTCTCAGAATTATGGAAAATTTAATTATAAGACTTTGAACTGTTGCGGCATTTTCCATCATGAACAATAAAACTCCCAGTGAATCAGGTATCCCACCAGGACTGTGACAAATAGGTACACAGTGGTGTCTCAGTTTTGAAAAGAGATACATAAGTAGGGAAATAAAGGTCTGTGTTTTCCCAGACTTGATTTGGTACTTGCTTACTCCTTTTTGCCCCCACAAAATATGTGGTATACAAGCTGAAGTCTAAACAAGAGGCAGCCCTATGTGATTTGTCTGTAGGAAACAGAGGAATTTTGCAAATCAAGACTGTACTAAAGACACATGAACATCTTTCCTTCTAGATCAGGAAACTGAGAAGAGGACTTTGGAAAGTGATAGTGGCCTAAGTCATTAGGATCCCCTTTGCAAACTGGAAAAGAAGGAAAGGCTATCACAGGAAGTTTAATGAAACAGCAAATGGGGTTATACTGGTATTCCCAAAAGCTGAATGAAATGGAGCTACTCCCAGAGCAGCTCAAATTGTATTTCTCCTGCACCTGAGTGGATATAATAGCCTAGAACATTTTCAAAAACATGGTTTATTTCTCCAAATCTGAGAAGCAAACACATGCTCCTGACTTGCTTCTCACTCAAATTCCTTGTGCATAACCTGACACACCTGGCCTTTGTGGGGTCTGGCACTTGGATAAAGGAACTTGCCACCAGGAACAAAAATCTATTCATGGCCCAGCCACCAGAGCATGGCGCACAGAACCAGATTACATTCAGACAGGCTGTACAGAGGAAATACAACTTGCTGATCTCACTCCCTAAGTCAGCAGTTATACTACATCGCTCAGTGGAAGACTCTCTAGTTCCTCAAGATGACTGGCCCAGTGCAACCACTTCTGGCTGTCTTGCATTTCTCTGCTTTAGGGATGTTCTAGTCTGCCCCATGCCAAGATGCAGGTTTGCTCAGAATAGTAAGATGTTGTTTGTAAAGCAGTAATTGCTTTTGCTGGCCTAGAGGATCCAGGAAGCCCGTTAGGATGGAACTTGTGAGAAAAGTACCCCAGGGATCTCTCCTGCCACATCTGAAGTAAATGATTAGTTAAATGACAGTGAATGGTTTTAAATAGTGCAGCTGTAGGAGGGCTTCTTAGAGAGTCATCTGCAGCCTTGTCAAGGGTCTGTGGTTTTGATGAGGTGTGTATCAGACCTGGGCCTTGTGTGATATCTCCATGGGCCTGCCCTTGAGGGACAGAAGGCACTGGGCAAGTGCCAAGTGGGGACAATAATACTTGGTTGCTCTATAAACCTTTTGCCACCTCTGCAAACACTTCCATCCACCTAGGAAATCACAAGGCATCAGTCTCCAGGAGGTGGCTTCATGGTGAGTGCTTTTGCACCTTCACCCTGTGCAATCCAGTCTCCTTATCTGAGGGGTTAAACATGCAGAAGGAGGAGGCAATACTTGTCCCAGGAGCATAAACTCAGAGCAGATTTTCTGTGGGAAACCATCTGTTAGCTGGGGAGAGGTGCTGTGTCAATTGATCAGTTACACCTCCAGCTCAGCTCTACAAGCTACAGATCCCTGACCTTGCAGGGTGGCAGTGGGGGAGTACTAGGATCTCTGGAGGAATTGCGATCCTGTAATGGAGCCTCTACTCTTTCAGACTGGATGAGGGATGCTGCAGCATCTTGCTGTCTCTTGCAGCAGGTACCTTTGGAAAGCTTAAGATTGCAGGTGAAAGAGCTGTAAGAGAAAGACAAGCTTTTTCCTGTAGTCAGGGGATTGTATTTCAGCTGGATGGTGTGCAGTGTAAGGGACTACTTCTGCTTCAAACTCAACCTGTCCCTATCCCAAAATTAAATCTGTCTCCCAGTGGCAATCTTGAACCATGTTTGGGCTGTTCCAAGGTGAAAAGGGGAGATGGAGAATGAAAGTTCTGCAGGAGAAAAATAGGAGCTTGTAGAGTTCTCTAAAAGCCTTCAGTGTAGGATGGGCAAAATATTCCTTTTTGGTTTTAGACTATAATAAAGCAGTAATTATTCTATGGGGTATTTGTGTGTCTAAATGTTACACCACCTCCACCCACAAGCTACCTCCTAATTTAAAAGCTTTCACTCTAACACCATAGCAAGGTCAAATTCCTTCTCTCTCTGATAGCCTTGTGTTTCTCTTGTTAGATCATCTCCTTTTCTTTTCCCCTGACTTTCCATCAGGTGTGATCAAAAATAAGGACAGCAAGGAAATTGTGACTCTCAGGTATTTTTATTAGTTTGCTTTTTGTCCCCCAAAAGGCACTCACTGAGCTTCCCATCCAGCCCTATCAGCAATTCTCCTGATTTATTATGAGAGGGAGACTTTCTTCTACACTTTGGTCCATCCTTCCTCCCTCCCTCATCCCTTTCTTTCCTGAGTGCTGAGTTAGTTAGGGAATTAAGAACTTTTGGCTAGCCTAAGTACTGAGGTGATAAAGTGCCAAGAGACATTTTGGCAAGCTAGAAGCTGGACTGGCTTGCATCTCCTTAATGCTTTCATTTTGAATAGAAGTTGCCTCCTCTTGCTCCTTCTATAATAAAAATGCAAGCAGTTGCTCAAGAGCAATTATTACATGTACAGCTAAGTGGTCTGTGCTGTTTGATTTAAGGAGAGATGCTTACATTTCTCAGTGGAGAGGAATTGTTTATCTGCATTGTGATAAAACTAACTATTTGGTATATTGATTTTTGGTGTTCTGATACTCTCTGGTTAGTGAGAGCTGTGAATTTTCTCCCTGAGTTTTTGGGGCTGATTTCCCTCTGACAGTTGGACTGTGCACTTGTGTGGAATGAATTGTCAGTGGGCACTTCAGCTGGAGCATCTGATCCTGTCATCATAGCAAGGGCAGTACTTCCTGCACCTTGCTGTCCTGCCTACTAACTCCTTTGTGTGTGCCTGTGGGTGTATGTAGCCTTGAAATATTAGTGTATTTAGCATCTCCCATTCCCTGTTTGTCAGTGAGGAAAGCGTCCAGTATTTTTTCAGACAAGACTTCAACATGCTATGTGTCAAATATTCATGTAATTCAATAGCCGAGTCCTTAGACTCTCTGCTAGAAGCTGTGGAAAACTGCAGTCAATTCAGTTTTATGCAAAAGTATAGAAAAGGGGTTTTTTTTCAGTTTAATATAAAAAATAAGTACTAGCCATCAGTGTAGCTGTCTTTCCTTTTCATGTTACAGTAGGGCTAGATCTTGACACTCTAACATTCAGTTTACAACAAGTGGCTTTCAAAGGCACAGTGCAATGAAGGGTATTTGAGATACTTGTTCAGGCTTTCTTCAAACTCTGGCAGACACCATGACAATAGTTTAATCTTTCCTCTGGCTTTCCTGATTTTCTCCATAAGCTTCAAAGATAAAAATATATCTTTTTATTGGAAGAATGAATTCTTTCCCTGAGCATAGTACTGGGAGAAGAGAGTGAATTCCAGTGATAGAAAGTATGAGCTGTTTTCCACAGTTGCTGCTCCTGCTTTTTTGGCTTGTCCTTAGTTGGTTGCTGCAATCTTTTCATTTTTCTTGTTGTGCACATTCCTTTTTCTGGTGAGCTAAGAGCAATCTGAAGAGTACTTTCACAAGTGGGTAGTGAGCTGGGTGGAGAAAGTGAACTGAATCTAATCACCAAACCTCAGAGATGAGGCATGGGGATCTGGGAGCAATAACTCTTTCATATAGAACGTAACCCATAGGGAGTTCATGAAGGAGAAACAAACAGCTTAAGGGTGGGTGCAGGATCAGACCGTTTTTTTTCTGGAGTTCCTGAGCTCTGACATACTTTGTCAACAGAGAAAATGGTTCTGGATAATCAAACCTATGCATAATAAAGGATGGATGGATGGACGGATGGGTGATTAACTGGCATGCCTACTGAATAACAGCTTTACCTGCTAAACTGCAGGAGAGTGAACTTGGTAGAAAGTTGTTCTAAATGTGAATATCTTGAGGTAATGTCTTGAGGCGTTTGCACAATGAGTTTCCCCAAGTCTAAAACTCCTGACTACCTCCTTTTGTATTGCTGCTTCAGCTCTTCTGGACTATTGAAAGAGGGCGGGACTGCTGTCTCATTCCTAAAAGTGGTGATTGGTTTTGGAGAACTTTCTTATTGTAATGGGAATCTCTGCAGAGAGATACAATTTAATTCTGCCTTTTATTTTTGTTTGTTTGTGATCTAATCTTACTATACTGAAGTCAGTGGGAGTCTGCAGTTGATTTTGGAAGACTGAAGATCAATCCATGAGGGAGCATATTGGCAAATGCTTTTTTCCGTACCTTTCCATCATGAACTGGGCAGAAGCAGGGATTTAGATTTTACTGCATCTGTTGCAGATTGAAAGTCTAGTATCTTGTGAAATCTCAGGATGAAAAAAGGTTACACTGTGCCATTGGAGAGCTGTAATCTGTACAAAACTCCCTTGGAGTCTTGGAGGTTATAAAATCGTACAAATTCTTATAAAAATGAACTTGGTATGGTAGTAGGATATGAAAGCAATACCAAGAGAAAAACTGAGCTGACATTAAAACATTATACAACTTCCCCCCACAATGATAGTTTAGGACTTTACTTTTTTCCATTTTAATATGTTTTATGTTGTTCTCAGACTGAGCCTTCACAGTTGTAGCACTTTGTGCTACTGCTTGCTTTGAGAGGATCTTGCAGTGGATGTTCTCAGATGTATTTGTGTCCAATGGTTTTACCTACTCTAGTTGTACTTCAGTTTGAATATACAAACTAGAGTAACTGTTCCAAACTGAATCAATATCAACTGAACAATCAACTGAACTGGAGGGTAGGAAGGCCCTGCAAAGGGATCTGGACAGACTGGACCACTGGGCAGAGTCCAATGGGATGAGGTTTAACACAGCCAAATGCCGAGTCCTGCACCTGGGGCACAACAACCCTATGCAGAGCTACAGACTGGGTGAGGTCTGTTTGGAGAGCTGCCAGGAGGAGAGG
>WAAB01005583.1:155817-208474 GCA_013389865.1 Piaya cayana
GAGAAAAACTGAGCTGACATTAAAACATTATACAACTTCCCCCCACAATGATAGTTTAGGACTTTACTTTTTTCCATTTTAATATGTTTTATGTTGTTCTCAGACTGAGCCTTCACAGTTGTAGCACTTTGTGCTACTGCTTGCTTTGAGAGGATCTTGCAGTGGATGTTCTCAGATGTATTTGTGTCCAATGGTTTTACCTACTCTAGTTGTACTTCAGTTTGAATATACAAACTAGAGTAACTGTTCCAAACGGAATCAATATCAAAGCTGCCATGTATCCTGTTTATACTACATATAAGGTTATGATAATCCTGGGATTAAAGGTGTTAATTTCTGCAGCCATGGAATAT
This sequence comes from Piaya cayana, assembly GCA_013389865.1. NCBI lineage: Eukaryota > Metazoa > Chordata > Aves > Cuculiformes > Coccyzidae > Piaya > Piaya cayana. The sequence goes on from WAAB01005583.1 coordinate 156,171, forward strand.
TTTGTACATATTCTCTTTTCCTGTCCTCACTTGTGTACCATTTGTTCTCTGTCTGTTAGAATCATGCCTAACATTTGAAACCTGTAAGTAATTTTGGCAATGTGCCTTTAAAAATAAAGAAAGGACAGCTGGTCATGGAAAGGCTTTACTTCCTTCGCACTTGCTCCACTTAAATACTAAATTTTTTAAAGTTAAAAATCCTTAACCTCTGTCCAAGACATGAAGTGTAAAATTCTGTGTGCCTCCTGCTCCATGCTTAACGGGTTGACTGGGAATGCTGTTTATTTCCTTTGACCTATTCTTGTTTTCTCTCTTTGACTTCCTGTTCTAGGATGAATCATCCATGTTCTTCCAGTTTGGCCCATCAATAGAACAACAAGCTTCTGTCATGCTTAACATAATGGAAGAATATGATTGGTACATCTTCTCCATTGTCACTACTTACTTCCCTGGTTACCAGGACTTTGTGAACAAGATCCGCAGTACCATTGAGCACAGTTTTGTGGGTTGGGAACTGGAGGAGGTCCTCCTGTTGGACATGTCTCTGGATGATGGGGACTCAAAGATCCAGAACCAGCTCAAGAAACTCCAAAGCCCTGTTATCCTCCTGTACTGCACAAAGGAAGAGGCCACCTACATTTTTGAGGTGGCCAACTCTGTGGGTCTGACAGGCTATGGTTACACGTGGATCGTGCCCAGCCTGGTGGCAGGGGATACAGACACAGTGCCATCTGAGTTCCCCACTGGGCTCATCTCTGTCTCATATGATGAATGGGACTACGGTCTTCCTGCCAGAGTGAGGGATGGAATAGCCATAATCACCACGGCTGCTTCTGATATGCTGTCTGAACACAGCTTCATCCCTGAGCCCAAGAGCAGCTGTTACAACACCCAGGAGAAAAGGATTTACCAGTCCAACATGCTCAACAGGTAAGGGGAGGGCCTGGGCCAGTCTTATGAAAGAGTTGTCAGAAAGGACCTCTGAGACCAGAATAATTCTGTTAGGGCATGTGGTGCTTCGGGGCAGTGTGTGGCAGCATTGGCCAGAACCTGGGCAGGGGGAAGTGTGCTGAGGGTGGGACCTGTGCTGCTGTGTATCATGAGTGCCAGCACTGTCACACCCTTAGAAAGCCTCCATGCAACACAGAGGGTCGACCAATAAGGGCTGGAAAGGGAACAGTGAAGGCATAGTGCAAAAATTTGAGTGTGTCCCTGAGTGCACAAAATTTTGCTTTTATTACAGCACTAAATGTCTTGGAGTGTCTTTGCATTAATATGTCTGTCTCAATTGGATTCTTGCTGCAAGCCATGGAGCTGTTTGCCATGAAATCTAGAAGGCACCAGGTTCTGTTTCAGGGACCAGGAATATGTGAACAGGTGTCATTTACAGGTAATAGTTGTGTAACTCACCTGGAATGGTTTCCTGACATCTGTTCTCTGAGGAGCAATTATCCTTCTGCTGTGCATTAGCCCTGAATTGCGGGAGAGAAGGAAATGCAGAGAGGTGTAGAGAACGAGAGCTGCAAAAAAAGTTAGTCAGCTGCTGTGCTCAGTTCCTGCTTTATACTGGAAGCCTTTAAAGCCCTCAGGTGTCTTAAGAATGCAGTTTACATCAAAGAGTAGGACTTGTGCTATCACCCTGCTCATTGGCACCTTATTGGCTGTTGTCTGCTGTGTTTTGGGCCCCGTTCTTTCTTGTGCACATCGTGCAGAGAGCCTAGGCACCTCTATCAGAACAGCAGTTTTTTTCTAGATGGAAAAGGGCATTTAAAAATAAGGAGAACCTTTTTGAATCAACTTCTTTTGATCTAGATTCAGATTTTCTTAAGAAACAGTGCTAAGATGCCTGTTTAAGGTCATAGAGAAAGCTTGTGGTGGAACAACCTCTAGAACAGTACTCTGATGACTAGATCCTCCTTTTTGTCCCAACTGGAGTTTTAGTGTGTCACTAAGCAACCCAGATAATTAGACATGGGATCTGCAATTAGTTAGATGCCCCCTGACCTGCTCAGCTGTCATTCTCCTATGTTTTACATTTAAAATCCTTGGGCAGATTGGTCCTTTTGTGGTAGACAAGGGGAATCCAGTCAGTAGCCGTCAGAAGAGGTGGCCATGCAGTGCTCAGCGTCTTTGTTCATTTGTCATGATGAATCATGGAGCAGTGTAAATGTGATGGATTGCTTTGCATGCTGTGACCCCTCACTGTCAGCTGTGCTAGGCAGATAGAGGGGCTGGTGGACAATAAAGTAAATTTTGCTTTATCTAGAATTTGGGGACTGAAAGACAAGTCTATTCTTTGACACACTGTATTTTCCATAACGCTGTCTGCTATGTTTTCTTTGTTTCTATGATCCATTATAATATTGCCAATTCTTATTGCCTTTTCTTCCTCTTCCCCATACCTGCTTTTTGTTGTCTGCAAGTCTTGGAACCATCAAAAATGTCCAGAGCTTTTATCAGTTTCCTTCCCAGCTAGGCTTAGTGGTAAGAAGTGTTTCCTGCTGCTCTTTTGAATCGTCCCTGGAATGATTAAGCAGGGAAAATATATTTATTATACACGAAGTTATCAGAAGTAGCATCAAGGCAGGGTGTTGTTCTACCTTTCCAAATAAACACGAGGGTTTGAGGGGCACTATGTTGTGTCTTTTCAGCAATTATCGAGGAAACAAAATGTTTCCCCTGCTATGTGATGCAGTTTAGGCAGAGACCTTCTGCTAATTAGTTCTGCTGACACTGTATTAGCCTATACCTGTATAGCTATGCTAATTCAAGTACCCAACATAATCTCTCTTTATAGCACTTCTTTGCCTTGTATAGAAGTTGCCAGTACGGACTCTTGAATCTCTAGATATGACAGTACTATTGTGCAGTGTAGATGTGCCCTGAAGCCTGGGCACCCCCTTTAGAAGCAGTTCCTGTCACTTTTGAAGGTATTAGCTTTCTTCTCACCTTCATGGCCTGAATCGTGCCGTTCCTTTCCTTCGTCTGCTTTGGGTACAGCAGAGGAACAACTGTCCAGCTTAGTTTGGGTACTGACATCAGTCTTGCTGAGAAGCAGTGTCAATTAGTCCATTCCAAGCTCTGTTCTGCCACTGCCTGGATTGCTGCAGGCACCTGAGCTAGCTCAGAAATAATTACACTGGGTTGTAGTTGCTTCTGTGGCTACAGTGAAAATATTTGCTTGGCCTCACACAGTGCTGTCCTATGCTCTGCCAGTCTTGGGGTTGTGTCCCCTCTTTGCACAGCAATGTTTCCAGCCTCTCTGTACTTCTGAGCAAGATGGTTAAAAAGCTTGACTTCAGTGAGTTGGGTGCTTAGTTTTTTGTTTATGTGAAATTGCTTTCAGGTACATTTTGACATGTGAAAACCGGTGGTGTCCAAAATAAACCATTGTTTTTACAAATCCAAAAGTTCCATAGCAGTGTGGTAGCTTCAAACTCAGCCTCACAACCTGGACAAGAGGAAAGGTAGGGCAGAGGGGCAGATGTGGAAAGGAGCAGACATAAAGGTATGAGTACATCTCACTGAGCAAAACCCACAGAAATTAATGGCTGTAATCCGTGTTCATGCCCTCAAGTCTGGTTGAACTCACTGGAGTTTATTATGTGCTAAGCTTTAAACCTCTCCTGATATACTTTGTTTGTATGAAGTCTTTAAATCTCTCTGGAGGTGCTTTGCCTATCTGGAACATTATAGATTCTGCAGACCTGGCTACTTCATATCTTTCCTAACCCCTTCCACCTGTTAAAATTTCACAAGACTTGTACATTGTGTGCACCAGGCAGCAGCAATATCTGCATGTCTGGGACACAGTCTAGCTCACTTTGGACTGGACTGAAGGTTCTGGAAAACTAATTTTAGACTTGGCCTGGGCCTGGCAATACTATATTCTGCATCTTACAGCTCCCCCTCCACATGCCTACACAGAATAGAGAAATGTATGTATGTAGGCTTGAAGTCTAGGGAGACTGCAAAGTGTATGTGACCTCAGATGATACATCACCATGTAGCTGGTATTTCAGAAACTCTTGAAGCTAATCCAAAGTGGTCCGATTTGCTTCAAATCCATAGCTGGGAGGCAGGGCGATAAAGGAATTTTCCCATTTTGTTCTTCAGAGAGTGACACATCCAACTAAAAAAATGTGTAATTTAGTTCAGCTGGGGCATATTATACACTAAGACTGTGAATTAGTCATTTCTCAAGATCTGCCTTTGAACTCTGACCATTTTTTCCTTCCCCCCCCCTTCTGAAAGTGCAGTAGATCTGAATGCATCTAAAATCAAATGATCTTGCTCAATATGGTCTCAGTTGGTGGTTGATCTGAGCGTATAATGGAGTAAGGAGGAAATGAACTGAATCTTGCTCAGATTTAGAAAGAAAGCTCAGTTTCTCCATGCCTTTCCCCTTTCTTACATTGACACTTGTTCGTTTTTGCAAGAGCTTGTGCAAACAAAGTTTTGTTTGAAGTGTGGCTTCAAGCAGAAAAAGAAACAAGACGGACTGTTATCTAAATGCCAGTTCTTGTCAATGTAGGTGTTTGGTCTGCGTCTTCTCATATTAATAATGGTCTCATAGCAACTGTTTCATGTCTGCCTTGAAACAAGTTCTCCTTTGTTTTACACTGGAACTGGAGAAGTAAGGTTAAAGAAAGCATGTCCTCCTTGATGAACGTGATTGGCAAACTGGTAACAATGGATGAGGAGAACACTGAGGTACTCAACAACTTTTTGCCTCAGTCTTCTCTGGCAACCTCTATTCCCACAGCTCTCAAGCGAATGGACTGCAAGGTGGTGACTACAGGAGCAAAGTCCCTCCCACTGTAAGAGAATATCAGGTTTGTGACCACCTGAGGAACCTGAATATATGTTAAGTCTATGGTGCCTGATGAGATGCATCCCAGAGCCCTGAGAGAATTGGTTGATGTAGTTGCCAAGTTGCTCTCAATGATAATTGAAAAGTTATGGCAGTCAGAAGTCTGTGGTGACTGGAAAAAAAGGAATCATTGCACCCATTTTAAAAAAGTGTAGAAAGGAGAGCGCTGGGAACTAGTGACCCGTCAGCCTCACCTCTGTGCTGGGAAAGCTCATGGAACAGACCCTCCTAGAAACTATGCTAAGGCACATGGAGGACAGGGAGGTGATTTGAGACAGCCAGCATGGCTGCACCAAGGGTAACTCCTGCCTGACTAGCCTAGTGGTCTTCTGTGATTGAGTGACTACATCAGTAGACATGAGAAGAACTATAGGTGTTGTCTGTCTGGACTTATGTAAGGCCTTTGACGTGGTCCCCCCCAACATCCTTCTCACTAAATTGGGGGCGATATGGATTTGATGTATGGGCTGTTCAGTGGATCAGGAATTGGCTGGATGGTTGCATCCAGACATGGTCCAGGGCTTGATGTCCTAATGGAGACTGGCGACAAGTGGTGTCCTTCAGGGGTCAGTATTGGGACCAGTGCTCTTTCATATCTTCATCAATGACATAGGCAGTGGGATTGAGTGCACCCTCAGCAAGTCTACAGGTGACACTGAGCTGAGTGATATAGTTGACATGCCTGAGGGATGGGATGCCATCCAGATGTATCTGGACAAGCTGGAGAAGTAGGCCTGTGTCAACCTCATGAGGTTCAAGATGGCCAAGTGCATGGTAACTGTGTCAGGGCAACCCTCAATATCAATACAGGCTGGGGGATGAAGGGATTGAGAGCAGCCCTGGGGAGAAGGACTTAGGGTTACTAATGGATGAAAAGCTTGGCATGAGCTGGCAATGAGTGCTTACAACCCAGAAGGCCAGCTGTATTCTGGGCTACATCAAAAGAAGCATGGCCAGCAGGCTGAGGAAAGTGATTCTCTCCCTCTGGTGTCCAGCTCTGAAGCCCTCAGCACAAGGAAGACATGGACCTGTTGGAGCAGGTCCAGAGGAGAGTCACAAAAATGCTCAGAGGTGTGGAACACCTCTCCTATGAAGACAGTCTAGGAAAGCTGGAGTTGTTCATCCTGGTGATGAGAAGGCTTTGGAGAGACCTTATTGTAGCCTTTCAGTACTTAATGGGAAAGTACTTTTAAGTACTTTCAGTGCTTAACAGGAAAGATGAGGACAGACTTTTTAGCAGGGTCTGTTGCAGTAGGATTAAGGATGATGGTTTTAAACTAAGGGAGGGTAGATTTAGGCAAGATACAAGGAAGACATTTTTTACAAAGAGGGTGGTGGAAACACTGTAACAGGTTTCCCATAGTGGTTGCAGATGCCCCATACCTGTGCATATTCAAGATCAGGTTGGATGGGGCTCTGAGCAGCCTGATCTAGTAGAATACATCCTTGATTACTGCAGGAGGGTTGAACTATGTGACCCTTAAGGTCCCTTCCAATCTGAACCTTTCTATGATTCTATGATTCCAAGTATGGTCATGACTATTGAACATTGCAGATTTTTTCCTAGAAAAGATCCCATTGGTGAGGTAACTTCATTAACTTGTAGAAGAGTGATACTTTAAGAAAGGTTTGTACTACAGGAATTGTAAGTTTTCTTTCTGAATGATTCTTGAGTCTGTTTTCCTCCAGTGAGGGATTTATCTCATTTTATGCTGATAATAGGCTTAGGTGATCATTTGGAGTCCAAATATCCAAGTGCTGTTTTCCAGTTCAATTACACTCTTTAATTCTTTGTTTTGTTTGTAATAATTACCTGTTCATTTTTTCCTTCATTGATCCAGAAAGAAATCTGGTTTGAATAATCCAGTCTACCATGTTTATGGTTATTTCAATGACCTGTCTTCTCCTGGGCAAGAGTCTCTGCTCTCTTCTGCTGGATGAGAAGGTTATAAAGGTTGGGAAGGAGTTTTTAACAGGGTTTTCCGCTGGAGAAATGCTCATATATGAGGTTCTTCCCTTTTGGTCCTTCCAAGCAGAGTTTTTAACCTCCTAGGCATTCAGCAAAGCTCATCTGTTCTCCCTTCACCATGGCTGCTGAGGAGTGAGTAGGCAGAGGTGGATGTGTTTTTAGGCAGCCTTCTGCTTATTTTGTTATTTTAGTTGATGGGACAGATTTCCTTGAGCTCAGGATTGGTGCTTCTCATTACATTTTAGAAATGGGGAGAAATAACTAAATGACAGGAGCATTCTTGGGAGTGGAATTCAGGGATGAGTCATGAGGAAAGAATATGATTTCTGGCACATATTTGAGGAATAGAAGCTCAGCCATTTTTCTCTGGATATTCAGAGTCATTGGGGTACATAAGCTGTGTTTTTATTATAGCCTTCAATGAGACCCGAGTCCTTCCTACTGGTTGTCATGACTGCTTATGAATGCTGGGCCATAACTACTGGTTTGTTGTTGTAGGGTTACTAATGAGTTCTCCACTGATTGGCTTTAATAGTCTCTCATTTAACACCAGGCTGCACACACCAGATTTCATTTTAATAAAAAGTGCAGTGAAGCATTTGCTTTGGAATGAAAATACAAATGTGGAATTATACTGCCTTTGCAAAGAAATACATTAAGAGGGGAACAAAGGTAGGTTCAATTCTGCACCTCAGATTCCTCAAATATGAAAACAGCTGGCAAGCTCTGTCAGTGCATTGTTTGGACATGATAATTCCACTTTGAGGGAAATAGTAACGTTCATCTAGAGCTTTCCATGCCAACCAATTAAGAAATGCAGAAGAGCCCTTGAAGAATGGTTTGAAACTATTTTCCCTGGAACATCCAGGACAAGCTTTATTCTCACATGGCCACATTCTGCTAGTGGAAGCTAGGAACTGCTGGGGCTTAGAAAGCTGGACAGTGAGTCAGTGAGCAGAGAAAGTACTTGTATTATACTAATATATATTACTTCCATGGAGATTTAAGACAATAGGGGTTGTAGGTACTCTGGATAGGTGCAATGCCTATTTGGGGTGTCGCATCACACTCATACATGGGAGCAGTACTATGCCTGTAGTGTTCTGGCCACCTTTCCACAGGTCAACGCCAAGGACACTGCCCAGGCAGCACCTCCCCTTGTTTTCAGAACCTCTCCTAACCCACCCTCTTGGCCTGTCCAATCATGACAGCTATCTCCTGCCTTGTTGGATACAGGAATCATCATATGTCATTTGCAGGTAGTGCCATGGAACCACTTGGTGTTATCTCCTAGGCGAGTGAGCCACAGACCTTCACAGAGCACAGCAAGGGAGTTGAGAGAAGGAATGGAGAAAGGACTATTTGTGTTGCCCTTTCTCCATTTGTAGAATTGTCAAGTTAACCTTTTATTAAGAGGCAGGAGCACGGGCCAGCACTGAGGTCTCACTGGCTTCAGCAGGGCCACATCTACCTGTTGGTAACAGCTGGCTGGGAAGTCCTGCTCCAGCCCTTAAACCAGCACTGCTCTAGCAGTGGGAGGTGCAGTGCTGAGTCTTGCTTCTTAATTCCATGGAGGAGAGGATGGAAGACAAAAATGGCATGCAGAAAGTGCCCTTTTCAAGAAACTTGGAGGGTGAGGGAGCATATGTAACTCTTGACCTTTTGGAGCCTTTAAACTGGTGTGTTGTTAGCAGCTCGTTGTGTTCCTACTCGATGCTATGTCCGGCTGCCATCAGGCTGGTGCTAGCTAGCAGCACGTGGCATAAGCACTGCTGACGGATTAGAGTTCCCTGCTGCTGAAATCTGCTTGTTCCTGTCACTACTCCAGAAGCAGCTGGGGGACAGGGCTGGCCTATGCTTCCTTCCTCCATCAGGGTCTCTCTGCTTTCTCGTGCCCCAGTTGTACATCACCTCTCTCTTTGCTGCTTGCATGCTGCCATCACCTTCTTTTATTTTTGCCTCCTTGCCTTACATCTCCTGTTGCATTTGTTCATTTGTCCTATGTGCATTGCTCCCTGTTGTGGCTGTTCGATGCTGATGAAAGGTGCTGGGTTTATAACCCTGCAGCTACCAGTTAGTCACACCAGCTGCCCAGAAGGTCAGCAGTGGGTGAGGCGAGCATTTATCCACATTCCACCAGATATAGGCAGCAGCGTTTGACTACCTCTCAATCCTTTTATTCTGTCCCCTGAAGGGGAATGCTGAGGGCAGCCTTGTAATGTGCTCTTTACCCAACCCTTCCCTGTAAGAGTGGACTGTTAAGGGTGTGAACACAGAAGATCATGGTTTGTGCCTGGCTGTCCTCTTTGCTTTACCCAGACCTTATGCAGTGCTGCTTGGGCAGTGGGAGGCTTGGCTGTCTTGCATGGGAGGTCTAACATCAAATATGCTCCACACACTGGTACAATACCACAGACCCCTGACTTCTCAAAGGGAGTAAATGATGAGGGGACAGCAAAAATGTTTGTTTCTCAGCAGGTGCCACAGGATGCCTTGGTCCTTCAAAGCAGGGTTTTGGTGGAGGGGGAAGAGGAGGCACTTGTTCTGTGTGGACAGCTGGATTTTTCATCCTCTTTGCAATTAAAATAGGATAGGAGGGTTCAAGTGAAGTGATGGGTTTTTGGCAAGGGTTATCTTTTGATTAGAGGACAGATCCTTTCATAAAGGCCTCCAAAATCCACCAGCTGGGAATGAATTTTGGTATGCACCATCAGTTTCCAGATGGGAAAATGTCCGTGTACTGCTTCCAGCCCTCTGAGACATCTCCTGCTCCTCAGCCAAGTCCAATTAGTGCTAATACTGTGGCGACTTCACTTACTGGTGACAATATGTTTTAACTTGTACATTCAGCTGCTCTCCACTTTTCATGAAAAGTGAATCAAAATCCTTCCTCTGTGATGGAGCTAAAAGAAGCTGAAGTGTGAAACAAAAAATGTAGCTCTTGCTATGGTTTAGCACCAGCTACAATGGCATCTTACCCTGATCACAAAATGCAGTTGGGGTCCTCTGGGTTTTAAAGTGCCCCAGGGAATTAGAAAACCTGATTTAGTAGATTAGCAGAGGGAACTGGCTTTTTGAGGCTGTGGATATTTTCTGACTTTTACACCTGTGTGATGTTAGCCTTATGTGGTTTCATCACTAGAGCCTGTAAGGAACACGTGCAGTGTTTTTTTTTCTATTAGAAACGAGTTTTTTTTTTTTTCCTCCCCAGACTTAATGTTCTTACTATCTTTCAAGTTTTTAAAAATAGGAACTGCTGCGTTGCTATGGCTCTCTGTGCAACTGTGGAGCTTATTTTCTCTTCTCTTTGATGCAATTCGGGTTCACGATGCGGTTTGACGAGACACCAGCCCAGCTCGCCGCCTAGTGGCTCCCTCCCGAGGGGTGGGGGGGCCTGCAGCAGCGTTCACCTTTGTCAGATATTCATGAATAAAAGGGAAAAAAAAAATAAGTCAGATGGCCTTTCTTGGTAGAGAGTCGAAGCACTAACCCTGGCAAATCTGGGAAGAGATTTTTTTTTCCCTTACTTTCTGCAGTCTTAGCAGCGTGCCAATGGTTTAACTTTTGATGGGTTATACTTTTCTCCTTTCTGTGCTACAACTTTGTGTGATGGGGCTGAGCCCTGTCGAACAGCTGGTCTGTTTCTCTCCAGAGCACCTTGCTGCCAGTGGTCTTTGCTATATATGTTTTTGTCTAAGAAATCATTTTGCACATCTCAAGCTAAGCTTGTGGTTAAGTGCTTTGCTGAATTGAGGCTTAGAGCACTCTGAACCAGATGCTTCTGATGAAATTTCTCTCAAAGTCATTGCTTTAAGTTTTGAATCAAAATTTTGGGAAGATGTTGATCTGCATGCCTGTGGGGCAGCTGAATACTTATCTCAAAAAGACCAAACCATGGCTCTGAATACCCGTTACATGTGCAGAATTCAGACCTCCCTCTGCAGCTCACAGAACTGTCCACTGGCCTGTTTTTAAGTAGCCTTAGCTTTTAAAGGAGGTTTTGTTTCATGTAGAAAATGTTATTTGCATTCTTAGTCAAAAGTGAACATTTTGGAAAAATCTGAGCAAAAAACCCCTGTTCATCCAATTTTGAGTTATGAGAGTGTGAAATGAATGCATTTGTTCTGCTTTCAAATAACTATCCAGCAGTGGTTTTTCTGTTGGTGTGGACAAATAACTCAAAGCTAGCTTCACTTCAGATTTTGAAAATCAGTTTGCAGTGCTAGCCAAGGGATTCCCGCTTTGTTAAGATTAGAAAATTTGATTTTGAATTCAATATAAACATTGAAGGTGATGTATGTTACCTTAGTGTGGTTTATTTCTCCTATTGTATGTTTACTGTGTGCTATATGTCTTGAAGCATTTGAATGAAATATAATCTAGAATTGTGGTATTTAAAATGCTTAAATGTGAGGGTAATACTAACAAAGCAAAGAGAAATGGAAGAGACCTGTCAGCTTGTCCAGTCCACTACCTGCTCTATCATTCCCACAGCGTATTCTCTCCTGATTTAAGTAATACAGTTGTCCCTACTGAAGCCTGCAAGCACCTTAATATAAAATGAATATTAAAAACTAACCATGGTGCCCTTGAAATGATCAATCAGACCAAATGCTGTGAGCTGTCTTCCTTCAAAGAAAGCTCTTTTGCACTCCTACGGTGAGATTTCTGAGTTGCTGTATCACACTGAACAGGTCTCCACACCTGTCTTGATCAAGTAAAGATTGTAAGGTGATTAGAGCTCCCTTCTGCAGTAACGCACCATGAGAAATGCTTGAAAAACAGATTTTGTGAACTTAGGGTTGATCTTTGTTAGGGATTTGGTGAGATGGCGAGTAATCGGATGAAGAGTTCACCTACTGATGATATTGGTTAGGGTGGGAGAGAACTGCCACACAGAACTGAAAACCCTGTGAATTTCTGTGGTCTGTCAGTAGTTAAAAACACACAAATGCTGACTTGATGCTGACATTTTTTCTGGGTTTTGGAGCTGTATTAAAACAAAATGGAAATGAGTTTTCAGTGTCTTGCTTGGTGTTCTTCCCTGTGTTATTAGTGTCACAAATGAAATCATTTTTCAGCAAGATGGCTACCTACAGTAGCAGTGTCAGCATCTTACATTTATTTATGACAAACTGTAGTATCTTTTATCTGCAGTTCCAAAGCACTTTACAAAGTAGAAAAGGATGGCTTAATTCACCGCTTAAATTCAGCTATCTCTAGGGTGAAATAGAGCAACTGGTTAACAGCACATAGTATGAAGCAGAGATGAATACTGCACCTCACTGGAGCTGCATGAGGCATTTCAGCTGGCAGAATGAAATCGCTAGAGGTGGAATTTTGCCAAGATGTTGGGGCTGTTTAATAAGTGCAAGAGATTAGCGGCGGTGCCACACATGCCTCGTGTGTGCCTCTGTGAAGCAGGCAGCCAGCAATACCAGAAGTGGTTTCAGGAGGGAGGTTGGCAGCTTTTCCACTATGCAGACTTCACCAGCAGATGATATCTGCTTTCAGAGACCCCCTTCATTGCAAGGCCGTGACATGTTTTTGACAGATGTAGCTAGATTTTACACTGATTTTCTGTTTATTTCCCCTGGAAACTCAGCCCTGGGCAGAGAGAGATGTCCAACAGGCTGCTGTGTACCTTCCACTGGCTATAGACAAGAGATAACCAGAACTGGATGGGGAGCAAAAACGCTGACTACAATGAAGCTCTGAGAAGATGCAGGCATATAGGTAATAGACACTGTAAATAAAAGATGGTCCCCTCAAAAAGGTTGTTTTTCATCACTTTCTTCCCCTTTAAAATAATGAATTGGTGGCAAATTAAGCCCTGAGAGTGACATGAGGTATCTCAAAGGCAAACTGCTGTAAGAAATGCTTTCCACCCTCTTCTCAAAGATGCTGATGCTGCCCTTCTGCATCTGAGTAGTGATGTGTGTCGTGGTGAGAGTTTAGAAGAGCTGGTACTTAAGCGATGACGAAATGCTCTCCAGCATCACCAAGGGACAGTGAAGATTTTGAGGTGCAAAGTACAGATGCTTACAGTCTCTGAATAAATCTGAACAGATAGCAACAGCTCTTTGGTATGCCTAATATGTGTTTGTGCCAAATAGCTGTTCTAAGGGACAGCATGGGATGCTGGGCTTCCTAGCATTCAACTTGCCCAGATCCAGGAGGCATCACAGGACTGATCTTTCAGGGTACTGCATGTTTTGCTATCCTTGTCTCAGTTTCCTTTCCCTTCTTTTTCCTTGCAGGCTTGTAGTTGAGATACTGGGGGAGTTCTGCATTCGGATTTATTTTTGTTTTAATGTAGTTGTGAAGAGGAGAAGGTTTTGGTTTTTGCCAGTGTGAGGCTGCTGGTCAGATGAAACAAGTGCCTTGCAGATAGTGCCAAGTCACAATTTCTCTGGTGGCTGTGGAAATATACTAGTTCTGGAAAAGGCCACAGTTTGACTGGCTAGAGTATGAAGTTTACTTAATATACTGACTTTAATTTTTTTTCTCCAAGCAATTTTTCATGGAAAGCTCAAGTCTGAATTGATGAAGGCAAAAGCTTTGCAATGCTGTGAAATTGATTTGGAATAGTTTATTATTATTCCATGAAATCACTTAACAAGAAAGTTCAACAGAGTGAGGGAGCCAAATAAGAAGAGCATGTCACTTCCAACAATGGGTGGCACTGGAATTATAACTTAAGCCAGTGCAGGAGGGTATGTTTTTATCCAGGGGTAGGGTTAGCCTCAGGAGAGTGGAGAGCTGCACAGGTGAGACATCTCCCACTTTCCATTGGGAATTGGTTTGTGCTGTTGCTGTTTGTCTCCCTTTCTGCCCCAAACTTCTGGATCTTCACAAAGCCTGGAGAAGGGATCCTGTCTCTTGGTGCTCAGCTGCAGCAGATCTGAAACCTTCATTGCAGACATCAGTTTGCAGTGTGGAAGCAGGTCTAGGGAGAAGGGCACTGACAGGCAGCATAGGAGAGTGGGGATGTACTGTAAGAGAAGCACTGGGGGAATAAAAAGCTTCACTGGTCTTGGTTTTACGGCACTCACTGTGAAGGGCATGCAAGCTACTGCTGAGCTCAGCACACAGCTGGTTCTCCAAGTGGGAGGGCTGTGGGTGGCACTGAGCTTTATTCCTCTGTGTTGTTCATAGCTTACCTTCTCAGTTGCCACAGGTCAGAGCAGTAGTGCCAAAAGCTGGAGAGCTGTGTGGATGCTCTCAGCCTTCTGTTGTTGCCTGAAAGGCCAAGGGAGATCAGCTATATAAATTTTCACATATGTGATGGAGGCTCATGTTAGACATTTTCTTAAGCCTTGGAAAAACAAGCTGAATGGTAGCTCCTAGGGGTCTCATTTGGAGGTGGTTGAGGGAGAAGTCCTTCTCACTACTACAGAAAAATGATGTGGGGATGGTCAAGGAGACAAATGTTGTGCCTATGGCTATTTACTTAATTAATTAATTTACTTAATTCCAATGCCTAGGCATTGTAATAGGCTGCCCAGGGAGGTGGTTGATTCGCCTTCCCTGGAGGTGTTTAAGGGACGGGTAGACGAGGTCCTGAGGGACATGGTTTAATGTTTGATAGGAATGGTTGGACTCCATGATCCGATGGGTCTCTTCCAACCTGGTGATTCTATGATTCTATGAATTGTTATGCTTCCAGGAGTGTGCTGCAGAAGTCCATGAGCCCTCAGCACGCAGGTTGTTGAAGGTGCTTTCAGTATAGCAGTTCTCTGGTGAGGTGCCAAGGAGCAGATTTGGTATCACCAGGAAGCTGTGGAGCAAGTTCGGTGGTGGCATATGCTGGTGGGATATGTGAAGGATGGTGATTAACTGAGGGAGGTTTGTTTTACAGAACTAGCCCTCTGGTAACAACTCACACCTGATGTAGACCTATGAAGAAAGCTTGTTTTCCTTGTCAAGTCTTGTCTCTTGGTTTTGCAATGTCTGCTGTGTATTTCACCACTAATGATGCTTTTTCTTTAAGTTCCTTCTTCCAGCCAGGAATCCTTGTTTTGCCCTCTTATCCTGTTAGCAAGCATGGGAATGGTGGGCCTGTTATAGCCAGTGGGTGCAAGAGCAAATTTTGAAGATACACTTCTTTAGTACTCAGATTATGTTCATCTGCAGTGCATCTAATCAAAGACATAAATGATGGGTAGTCAAGTAGAGGAACAGGTGATTGAACAAGTGCTTAGATGTTTGAACTAACAATCTTTTGACTTCCTCCTCAACTCACTGAATCTAATGGGTTTCCCACTCTTCTCCTGAGAAAGCACTGAGAGGGACTGGGAGTGGAACTCCTGTGAGCTTGCCGGATCAACGGTAGTCTTTGATAATTGACATTTATTCTCTCCTCTTTCAACATAATTTTGGGGCAGGCTTACAAGAGTACATTGTGGAATGAGAGAATAAGAGGGTTGCAGGGGAGGCAATAACCCATAGACCAAGTCCTAAGATTTGCATTGATGTATGTGTGCCTCCATGCTCATGGTGATTTGCAAACAGCCAGGGATGAACCCACTGTTCTTGTTAACAGTCATGTCCTTTTTGTGTGTCTGTCTGTCCTTGCCTTGCTCATATCCTCCAGCTTTCTCATCCTTCCCTCAGTAGGTGATTCTTTTCTAAAGAAATATTAAATCTTGGTTTAAAACAGAACAACCCCATTTTCCCCAGCCCCTTTCTTTCCTCTCTTTCATCTTTTCTTCCCATGGAAGTGTTTGAAGTAGCTCAAGTTCCTGAGAAAGGCATTTTTTTATCCCTTTGTGCTTTGGCTCTGTGTCCCTTCATTATATCTTCCCTTTGCTATTTCGTTCTGCCTGCCTTGTGTCTCTGTTTTCTCCCCATCTCTCAACCCTTCTTCAAGGCTCTTTCTTCATTAATATGTTAATTTCTAGCTCAGGAATGCTTCTTGCTGCTCACGCTTCACCATGGAGAGCCAGGGGAGAGAGCCAGGAGAGAGGGAGGAAGGGAGAAAGGGAATAAGAAATAGGAGGAGGACAGTAATTTACAACAGGACAGGACAAGGGGTGTCAGCAAAAGAACAATCTTGCACTGACTGGTGTTGTGATGCCAGAGAGAAGGCCATGTTTTGGACTGGTTGGTCATTTTCTATTTTCAACTTCTGAAATATATTATTAGAAAATAAGAAGTTTAGAATTAAAAAAGCTTTAAGTGCCTATTTCTATTTTTTTAAGTAGTTCCTTTTTGAAAATTTCCAAATAATTTTTCCTTCTATGTAGATTTTTTTTAAACATCAGCCCCTGTTTCCACCCTAACATGGGGTTTTTTTGTTTCATTTGATGCAATTGTGTTGCCTGCATGGTCTTTACATAAGGCTTTGGGTGCATTTTGCACCGTGAACAAATCCAAATCAGAAGTTCTCTGGAGGGGATTTTACCTCAACAGAAGTTTGCAGAATTTTTGTCTTCCTCAAATGAGAAGTAGGGAATGATTCAGCTTTTGTTCAGGTGAAGAGATACAGATAAAGACTGTGAGACCAGAGAAGCTATATAGCAGTGAAAATGTTAGGGAATCTGGGGTTAGAATGAGCATGAGAACTGCAATTAGAGACAGGTGGGATGAGTCAAGGATTTATTTTTCTGCCTCCCACCATTAAAGTGGCTGGGTGGAATGTTGCAAAGGAGTAAGTGATAGAGGCAGGTACCTCTGCAGAATGGACCAGATACGGGAAGGACGTAGAAAGCCACCACTACTGCAACTCTGCCCTGACATTAGGAAGCCTCTAACTATTCTTTTGCTGCTTTATATCTAATGTAGCAAGACCTCAGTTTGTGCTTGGAGTTCTATGATCATGATTGCCCAAGCAAATAATTAACAATGCAGTAATGAAAGTCAGCACAGGGTAACTGGCTGGGTGCACAACTGGAGGTGAGAAAGCAGATCTGAGGAAGGGCATGCGGTAAAAGAAGGAGACAAGACAGGCTCTGATACCGTGCTACAAAACTGGTATGAAGTGGAAGCAAAATAACTGGGGAGGAAAACTCAGTGGGGACTGCTACAATGTTCTGTGAAGTCCAAGGCCCCTGAGCCAAGAGACTTTCATATATTATGTACACACAACTGTGTCAGATGAATATTATAATGGTTGCAAAGGCAAGCACTTCAAACAGAAGAAAATGCCAGAATTAAGGCTGCAATCTTAATTTGGCACTCTTGTGTCTACGCATTAGACAGCAGTAGTTTCAAGACTGCACAGTATCTTTCAAGACAGGACCCTTGCCTGCTTCCGTATGCAGGATGGGTAACATTTCCTGGCTGAGCAGTGATTCAGTATTTTGTTTTTGTTGCCTCGTTTAATGTGTAGCCTTAAGCTTTATATTGTGCCCACTTTCACAGGCTGCTGAGAAGAGAGGATTCTTCATCTCAAGGTGTTATCTGTGGCACACATTAGTGCAGTATCTCAATACATCATGAAGTCCATGGATTTTCACCCTACTCCAGTGATATGAGAGGACAGAAGTTGCTTTATGTAAATCCATTGTATAGGCGGAGAACTGAGGTTCAGCAAGATTAAGGCCAAAAATGTCTATTAATTTTTCATGGCCTGTCTGAAACACCTAGAAACTGGCTATTCAAAGTACTTATCATTACAGAATGATTTCTGTGTTCAAAGCAAATTTCTCTTTGACTTCAACCCAGCCATTCCTTGACTTACCCCCTGCCAAGTCTTAACTAGGACCAAGCACCATTTCATTGATTTTTTTACTAATGAAGAAATTGAGGTTTTGTGACATGCAAGTTATATAGGTTGTTTGTTTGTACCTTGTTTAATTGTTTGTTTTTCAGAAATCATCTCAAACCCTGGAGAAAAACCAGTCTCCAAACTGCTTTCTTTTTTTAATTTTAATTTGAATTATTTCTTTCAATATGTTTTAGAGCAAATATTTAATTTCTTATTCAAATTAGTTTTAATTTCAGTATGTATCTTCCTTTTATTTGAAAAAAAAAAGTTTGAAAATGTTCAGATTAAGAAGAGGGAAGGCTGAACTGTAGGCTTTATTTCAATGAAGTCAGAACTTTCTACTTTCTGATTTGCCAAAATTGGGCCCTCAATATAGTACTTATTTTTGTTTGGAATCACCACCAGACCAAAAAAAAAAGCCAGAAGGTTTGTCCAGATTTTGTCAAGCATCCAGAAAATGAGGCTCAGAGATATAATGACTGCTTACAAATGACCGCTGCTCTGGTTTAAGAGATTTTACTGATTTCCCTGATATCTAGTGATAGGACATGTGGGAATGGTTCAAAGCTGCACCATGGGAGGTTTAGATTAGACATTGGGAATCAATTCTCCACTGGAAGGATAGTCAGACACTGAACAGGATTCCTAGAGAGGTAATTGGTGCCCTAGGCCTGTAGGTGTTTAAGAGGCATTTGGACAATACCCTTAAAAACATGCTTTAACTTTTGGTCAGCCCTGAACTGGTCAGGCAGTTGGACTAGATCATTGTAGGTCCCTTCCAATTGAAATCTCTCCTCTCGGCATCACCATGTGCAGAAGTAGGGATGAATCCAGCACTGCAGTACAGCTTTCAGTTGGCTCAGTCATATTATTATCTTTATCTAGCCGTATTTATTGTAGTCATTCTTTACATGTTCCTCAATTACTGCCCACTTCCTAAACAGCTAAGTTTGATTCACAGTTTGGTTCACTGAATGAAATGGGTCCTGCAAGAAAAATGTGGTTAATTATGTCATTTAGGACTGATCTGTAGTGGTTATGCAAAGTGGGCTGCATTCAAGTTTCTTAAACAACTGTAATGCTTATGTTTCCCCATTTTACAGTGCTTGACTTTGTGTAATGAATAAGCCTAGATTTTGCCAAAGTTTTAGTAGTCATGAAATTTTCAACTTTTCTCATCCACTGCTGACCTCTATTATCTTGACTCCTCCAGTTTTCCTTATCTCTTTTTCCCTTCTGGGTCCTCATCCCAGTCCAGTTCTTACCTAGCAAAGCTAGGGTCTGCCTCACAGATGTCTCATCTAAACTTCAGACCCTCAATCTAGAAAAATCTGTTCCAACTTCTGCACTCTGTGCGCCTTGTTTTCATCCATTTCCACTTATCTCACATTCTAGCTTCTTGTCCCATCTGTCTTCCCCTCCCCTCAGCCCCAACAAGTCCCAGTCTCTTTGCCCAGACAGTCCAGGTATCACACCTCCCATTTTTCTTCTCCCATTAGCATTTATCCCCTGTACTTCTCCTAGTGTCCCAAGTCAGTATATCCAGACTCTTCCCTATTACTTTGGATTTGGCCAGCATTCTTTTCCAGTGATTCCTGTGTGCATGGAGCAGGAAGGATCAGGGAATTTGCATACCCAAGAGGTGCAGTTCTCCTTCTGTTTCTTCCCCAGTCCAGATGTAGACCTTCCTTGATCTCATGTGCAGAGAAAGTCCCTTAGACTACAGAAGGCTCAGTAAAGAGAGGATTTTAGAAAGATGTGGGTTTTTTTTTTTTCTAAACAACTCTATTAAGTCTCTGTTGAACAAGTGTAAATTGCAGTTATTCTGAAGGCTTATGACCTGTCTAGGTTTTCATAAGTATGGCAAAAATCAGCATGTGACATGAAAGGAACCTTTTCTTTCCCTTCTCATAAAAATTCAAGTTCCTTGAAAGCAGAGAACTTGCATGACTTTTTTAAAAAGGTCATTATTTTTTTTCTTTACATTGGTAAAATAACTTCCTTCCTCCAGCCTGTTTTTGGAAGTGAATGGACCACTTTTCCTTCCATTTTCATCAAATATCAAACCTGCCATAAGCATCTGATATGGAAAATGTCAGTGTGAAAGATTTAAATTAGCATAGCTGGAGAAATCTGCTAGGAAAGCTCTATGGCATGAAGCAGAGGGCAGCTGGAAGAGGCAGTGGTACCAGCCCCAGCAATACAGATCTCACTTCTGTCTGTGGACTTCCTGGAGCACTTTTAGGAGGTCCCAGAGGGTCTGTTCACTGGCTGAATATGTCCTTATAGGAACTTAAACCTGGGACTCAGTCAGCAATCAGAGACGTG
Organism: Piaya cayana; assembly: GCA_013389865.1. Lineage (NCBI taxonomy): Eukaryota > Metazoa > Chordata > Aves > Cuculiformes > Coccyzidae > Piaya > Piaya cayana. The sequence continues at coordinate 176,052 of WAAB01005583.1, forward strand.
ACTTGTTTTATTTCAGTTTGATTTAAAAACAAAGTTTCTTTAAAAAAAAAAAAAAATTGCCTGCCCCAGGCTTTCAGCACCTTTAATACTCATTCAAAAATACATGCCACACAGTGAAAGAAAATCAGTGCCAGTCCCCAGCATGGAAGTAAAGCCAACCAGCCAGGTAGTTAGAACAAACAAGTGAAAGAGTGGAAAAATGCCAATCCTCTTCAAGCAGTCTTTCGGGTTTTTTTCTCCTTCTCTCCCTCCCTCCTTACTTCAGCCATAGGTGTTCAGTTACAGGTCTCTGTTTTGCAGTCCCGCCTTCACCAAAGCGTGTTAACTCATACAGCTCTTGAATCATCCCCAAATATGTGAAGGCTTGATGAACGAAAATGCCAGTTACTGGGTTTTCTCACTTTTGTACAAAGTTTCTAAGAGCCTTGTGGCACAGTGAGGTTACAAATTTAGGGTCAGGGTGCTGAGAGAAATTTGGCAATATGTTTCAACCCTCAAACATCTTCTGACACTTGATGCATCCTCACTTGGCCTCTCCTTTGAGAAAGTCCAGTGGAAAGCACCACTTCTGTGGACTCCAGGACGGATATTCTCTGCTCTGAGAAGGGATTTCAGAAAGGGTGGCACAGCCTTGAATGTCACTAGTGCTGCCTAAATATTCATACCCACTAATGGCAATGTGGTGTGACTTGTGAGATGAAAAAGGTATCTCAATCAGGTTCAGAGCTGATATTATCTCTCTTCTGAGCCAGTCCTTCTCAGATAGTTCCTGTTAAGTTGTCTGTAGCAGAAGGGGCAGGGACTTGAGTGGGGCTGAATTATGAACTGCCTTCTCCTGTCAGGTAAGTGATCCATCCTGCATGGCATTCAGCAGATAGTGGAGGAAACTTCTCTAGCTGCTGCCCACTTGACATGTTTCTCAGGGATAAATAAAAATTTCCAGGGCTATTACCATGCCTCCTCACATGAGCCTGAAATGTACAAAGCATAGCGTGAAAAAAAAAAAGAGAAAACAGAAAAAAGTATCTGCATTTCATGATGAGCAGGAGAGCTGGTGCCTGTGGCACTGCGTGTGTTCAATTTCAGCATGGTGTATTTACTTCTCTTTCCTCTCTCTGAAAAGACAACCTTCAGGCATTTCGCTAAAAGGATTGAAAGGTTTGTCTGGTTATAATGATGCTTCTGAAAGAGGCTGGTGTTATTCCTCCACTCGAATGCTTCTGAGAGATTTTGCAATGCCTCTTGGTAAATCAGAACATTATGAATACTTTGGCGTTTAGTGGCTAGGCAATGTTCTGTTCTGGGACTACTTTAAGAGGAGTGACTGAGGTTAATAAGCTAATGTTTTCTAGGAGAGAGTATCCTAATCTGGGAGAGTATGGAAACAATCAACAGATTAATTAAGATGTGTGAAATGGGGTGTTATGAACATTTATCTATAGCAACCAGATGAATTGGAAGCACAGTTTCTGTTTCAGGTGGGATCCATTAGGGGCACAAAATTTATTTGTCCTGTGGAGAACAATTCCCTGTGCACTTATACAGTAAACCTGACTTAGTGGAGACAGACTTAGTCTCTACCCTTAATTATCATGGTATAAATCAGTAATACCAGAGTGTCCAAAATTAGGAAGACTGAGTGTTACAGAAGAACTGGGCAGCAGAAGAATATGAAGTGGAGTCACATTGGTATACTTGCATAACTGAGATAAAATCTGGTTCTTTGACTTTAGCGATGGAGAGGGGATCTCAGTGAGCTGGCATGAGCAAAAGGATGTAGTTCTGGTTCCCCAACATGACAGCCATGAACTAGTATTCAGGGGAAAAAAAGGTTGGAACAGGTTTTTTTTTTTTTCTCATATTCTGAGTAGCCTAGGCTATATACCAGTGGAAAAGGATGGAAGAGCTTGAGGGACAAATGATTGATTTGCTCCCACTGAATGGTACTATTTATGCACACAAAATGCTTACATTAGGGAAGAAATCCTGGTTGGTACTTACATGACCTCAAGGGTCACACCTGAATTCTCTGTGCTTTAACTATTTGGTTTAACTTGTGGGATCTTTGGAGGGGAAAGGGTCTTGGTGACTGACTTAAAGGAGGCAGTGGAGAGAGCAGAGGGCATGTCATCAGGAGGCATGTGAATAATGATATAGACAAATGGATGTCAACTGTAAAGGGCTCTATCTCCACAAGTTCATCACCTTCTCTTGAGCTCTGAGAGGTGTCTGAAACTACTTTCTGATTTATAACTTGTAAAACTTGAGCCTTGTGTGTAAGCAGTAGCTTTTAGAAAAGATGGGCCAGCAGCTGAGCCCAGGTTTCTGATGTGCTGTATAGCACCATGTGGGCACAGAAAAATAACCAGGACTGGAGTCCTGAGTGGGTCCATTGCCTGATATTCACTCAAGTGAAAGATAGTGATGCAGATAGCAGCAGCTATTCTATTTCTAAGAGGTATCATGTTAAAGAGCTTGTTAATAAACTCCTGCCTCCTTCCCATCCCTTAGGCAACCAGCATAGGCGGCAAGTGTAAATAAGTAAGGATATGCAAAGGGGGAAATTTCATTCTACCCCTGGGCATGATCTGTGATGCAACGAACAAGCAGTGAGAAGGAAGGCTGGGATGCAAATCTGCAGTGCTCCTTCTCAGAGATGGAGATAATTGTTAAAGGCACACAGAGTCAGGGTGTGCATGGAGCTGAGTGGGACTGTGTGAGTGGGAGAAGAAACATGCCTGACCAACTCTAGCAATGGGGGGGTGCCTATTCTGGCAGCAGGTGGGTGAGCATGTGGGCTGCAGTGAGACTGTGGTGAACATGCATGACTGAATTGTTAGTTCGTTATGCATGTGGCTGAGTCAGGTGTGGAGAAGAAGGTAGCCAGGGGAGAAGATTTCTTCTGTCCTTCTAGTCACGGTGTGAAGAAAGTGCTGAGACCAGTATTTTGACTAGGCTGTGAATCTGGGACTACCAGTGAGCTATAGCTCTCTGGGACACAACAGTATCCCAGTTCCCTCAAGGGCTTTGTGGATCACTTTCCAGCTATTGTAAATTGCTGCAGGGCAACAAATCCATTTACATCTTGGAATTAGAAAATATAAATGTTGTGCTATCTTCCTTGTCTGTTTATCTGTCTTACTTTGCCACCCTTGCTGCTTTGTCTTTGTTAGCTCTCCTTAGCTATCACTGGAAGGTAAAATGGACTTTCTTGTTTCTTCCACTGATTCTCCCTTTCAGATGTGGTCAGCGGTGATCCTGGATTCTGGGACATGTACTGCTGTGCAAAGAGGCTGCACTGTGTCTTTGGGAGAGGAGGCGGCAGTGCAGGACTAATTTGTGATGGGGTTCATCTGGAAATTGGGGTATAAACCAGACAGTAAGCAGTGGTTATAGCTCTGGGGATGCATGCTGGAACCAAAGGACTGACAGTGACCAGACCCAAAGCTACAAAGGGTGGAGGCTGCGGATTAGCAGTTATCCTGACCTGGAGAGGTTTCTGCTTTTGGTCCTTGATCTGAGTGATGTTGCTTTGCTGAACCATTGGAGCTAGAGCATCTGCTACCCCTCAGTCTCTGGAATCACAGAGGTTGTTGTAGTGGGAGAGCCTCTGGCACTGAGAGAGTGGGGAAGATGGAAGGTTAGAGGGAAAGTAATGAAGACAGGTAGCTATGGGGAAGATGTGTGCGATCCCACTCTGCCTATGCTTCCCACAGGGACTGTGGCTCCTCTCCAGTTTGCAGTGAGTGCTTATGTGCTTGCTTGGACGGTGGAGATGGCTGGCATCAGGAAAGCTGCCTCCAGTCCTGGAGCTGGAGGGAGTGATAATTTCTGAATTAGGACCAGTCCTGCTCTGAGTCAAGCGCTCCTCCCTGCAGGTCTCTTCTCTTCGGTCTGTGGTTTGTATATCTGCTTCTCTCTTCAGCTGTGGGAGGCTGAGACTGATGGGGTGTGTTTCTGTGGGGGATGTGTGTGTAGAAAACACCCCCAGACAACTGAGCTTCCAAGCACCAAGAGGCTCTAGGGCAGGAGAGGCAACTGATATTAACCTTGTGCATTCTCTAGCTCTTGGTCTTCTTTTACTGAATGAATATCACATGTCCTCCCTTCCTGCATCGTCCCCCCACCTCCCTGCTCTGAGCTTTACATCAGCCTCCTTAATAAGAAGTGCTCTGTTTTTAGTCCTAAGTGAGTGCTGAGCCCTTAGTTGCAGGGCTTACTGTTGCCTGAAGCTCTCATCTAGAATAGCAAGCTGACTCTTCAGGCATGCTGCAGATCCATGAAGACCCAGTCAGAGTTAGGGTATCCTGTATTGTGCATGGAGGCTCACAGTCCTCTCTCACCCCACCCCAGCTCCTTTTATTCAACAATGTCATCAATAACTGAGAAGTAGGAGTAAAAAGCAAACTCTCCAGGTTTGTGTTTTATAGTAAATACCTTCAGTTAGTCATCTGCCATACAGATGACTCTAGAAGAAACTCAGAAAAACTAATGGGTGAGAGCCCCCTGATATTAAAGGGAATTGGCAAGGATATACCTGTGCCATGCCTAGCCCCAGACTGCAATGTGTGTGGTTGTAAAATGTCTCCCTGTTAAATGGCACTGACCAGAGCATGCACCAAGAGATGCATTCTTTCTCTCCTCTATTTCCTCTCCATGATGATGCCTTTTATAGGGTGCTCTCAAGATATTCTATTTTTTACATGTATTTCCCAGTCTTTCAGCTGCCTCCCCCTTATCTTTGAGTTAGCTTATATTTCTTCCATCTCAGTACCAGTTCTTTGAGACTTCTTTACTTAACCCTCCTGTATCTCCTTCCAATATACCAAGACCAAATAGTATTTCCTGGGCTTAAGATACTGCAAATGTAAAATGACTTAAAGGTAGAAGGCTAAAAGGATAAGTGTTAAAAGCACAGTGTCTAATTAAAGTATGGAAATAACTGCTTTAAGGGTATATTATAGCAAATAGCTTGAAAATATACTGGGATGGATTAACCAGCTTTCTGAACAGGACTGGCCCCAGCTATTACACAGGACTTGTTAGAAGCAATAAAGGCTCATGCATTAATTCTGCCAAGAGGAAGAAGTTAGTCTGGATAGTGACAAGAGGGAGTTACAGATGCTCTTACAGGTCTGCTCCAGAGTGGGAATCCTCTGTCACTATTGTCATGGATAATGATAAAACTGATGCACAGGGCAGGGCTGTGAGGTGGAGAACAGGCTCATCACTAAATGACTCAGATCGGCCATATGCTTACTGCTCACTCTGGGACTTTCATCCCTCTTTGTTTTCTACTGTGTAGCCTGGTGCAAGGAGTAGAACTGCAGCTCCCTCACCAATGTCATCACCAGCTTTCTTTCACCTTATAGTTGTGCACACCTGAGATGTTTCTGCCATGGGTCTCTTTACCTACAGCTAGGGTGGCTCCTGACTAAAGTGGTGGGACCGCAGGTACTATAGTCAGGAACACCAGCAAGCAGCTGGCACCCATTGAGGTTCTGTGGGAAGGAGACTGCAAAAGCAGAGGCTCACTTCACCATCTAAAACATAGCTACTTAGCTTAACTGTCCATATGCATTGACTCTGAAGTGCTGGGATTGAAAACTCGGAAAAACGAATCCTTTGCTTGTGAGTTTTTTAATATTTCTCACTACTGCTAAAATACACCCAGAGGTTCCCCTTGCCACAGCACTCCACCTCTTTATCCACCTCTTTCACATTTTTTACCCTTCACTCTTTCCTTTCATGGTCCTGCCTCCTTCCTACTCTTTACCCATCATACTTGACTGACAAACGATTTAGTTGGTTCGTTTGTTTATTTGTTTATTTGTTTGGTTTTTATTATTCCATTTGTTACAGTAACTGGAAAGACCTATGGCTTCTGTACATGCTCGACTGAAGGTGGGGCTAAAACCCTCTGTGTGTGTGTTTTGTGCAGGGTTTAAGAATGGGTGACTGTGGTATGAAACAATAGGTGACAAATAAGTTAATGATCACGGTTTGATGATTGGTTATTTCATTGGAAAATGGATGTGAAAAAATGACCTAAGCTGGCCCTCCTTTGAGTGGGCAGCTATACCAGGTCACCTCCAGAGGTTCTGTCTAACCTCAATTTCTCTAGCACTCTAATGATCTTGTTTGCTGTAGTGATATTTTCATCCTGAGGTGTGGTTTTATTTGCTAGTCTCACAGTGCATGGCATGGTGGGACTGGACAGTATCTAGAATCTTATCTAGGCCCAGAAACCCAATCAAGTGTTTCTCTTTTCACAGCCTAAACAAATCTTGCTTCGCAGGAGAGCACAAAATTACAATTTGAACAGCTCATCTGTGGAAGTGTTTTGCCAATCTAAGGCTGCAGTGCTGAATGGGGTTAAAGTCTTTACGTTTTCAGAGTGCGTATTTGGTAAATGAGGTCTTACAGCTGAAAGCGGGACTTCAAGGCTGAAACTAGACCCACACATGAGTTTTTTGCAGCATAGCTCATTCTTTCACTGTCAAAATGGTTCCCTTTATGAATCTGTGTGGCCTTCATTTAGTGATCTTAGTCTCTGAATGGCCCATCATAGCACCTCAGCTCTTTCCTAGAGACCCAACTACTCTCACATGTTTTTACCTATGTCAAAATAAAATGTATTGGAGAGGAAGGGGTTATGATGGCAACTTCAGTGTTCTTAATAATTTGATATTTTCATTCCAAGATATTGTGATGGCCATGATAGCCTTGATTCTGGATTTTTATAAAAGCTCTGAGAAGGATTTTCAGGGATATCATACAGTGTAATTTTTTTAGACGTTAAGAACGAAGGTTCAAGAAATCCTATTTTGAATGAGTGACTATTTGACGTACCATGGCAATTGACCTGTGGAAGCACTGCAGGGCTCGCTAGCCTCTGATGTCCCTTCTCAGCTGCCCTTGTCAGAACTGCTCCGAAAGGGCTGAGCCTGGGATTGACAGATGACATTTGCAACTTGAGAGGCCAGGGATGCTCATAAAATCGTTCTGGGGCCCACACCACCGAGCTGCATCCCTGCACAGCCTCCACCATGCATATTTCCTATTCTTCAGTCACCAGCTACTGGTCTTGGCGTTGATGGCTGTGCGTGGGATCCAGGAGCCATGATGTCCCTGTCCTAACTCTCAACCTTCCTCCTATCCTGCCCAACAGAGCTTAAAGAAACTTGTAGCATTGCCACCCTGGCTCAACCTGTTTTCTAACACCACTATCATCCGTGGCTGTCCTGTAGCCAGCTGAGGCAGCTTATCTTGGAGTGGGTCAGCCTCCCCTCTTCCACAGGAGCTATTGGAAGAGCTGACTGCAAACAGATTTTCACTGCCCCAATGTGGACTGATGTCAAACGGTGCCCAATGAGAGCTGACAAGCTGACAGACTCTATTCATCAATGGAGGATGAGGAGATGGGGAAGAGAACATCTCTTGTGCACGCCTTCAAGAGAGACAGAGCAATTTCACAGATGGGCCAGCAAAGCTCTTTTAAGTGATACAAGTTCATATTTAATAGCCTATAGACTTCTGTGAAGTCAGATGCGGGGGATACAGGGATAAAAAAAGTTCAGTGACACACACAGAGTATCTCATAGGAGTCTAACTTCCAAGAGAAGGCACCAATTTCATACTGTCTCTGACCAGTAAATAACAGGAGGTGGGCTGGCTGGGAGCCCTTGCTGAGCTTGGGAGTAGAAAGTCTCTAGAAACAGACTTTGGGCTACAAGAAATTGTTTCATCTGCTGTTGACTCGTGAGCCCTATGTTGCACAGTACTCCTAAGGGTAATTATCATCACCCTTATCCAGATGCTGACTCAGACCACGTCTTATAGCTAGCTATGACCCAGACTAGAACTTATCTTGGCCTATTACCTTGCTCCAATGCTATTCCTCACATTGGCATACAGAATGACACCCATCACATTACTTCAAGCCTTTAAATGGGCCCACTCTGAACAGAAACATCATTTGTGAGCTCAGCTTTTTGAAACTGGTCCTGACTGAACAGGTTTCCCAGAAGTTTCTCAATATAAATCTGGAAATCAGTACTGAGCTGGACTTGGTTTACTGGTTGCTGCCCAAGCAAAGTCCATGTGAAAAAACTAATCTTGACTCTTTTCCACACTGACCAGTTTACTACTTAAGTCCATAACAGATCGTTTTGTAATTTCCTTTTTCTTCCTCCAAAATATAGACTATTTTCAGGTTCCAGCAGCAGTCCACATAGGAGCCTGGACCAATATTGACAATTTTCCAAGATGATGAGTTCATGAAGGTGTCATCCTGATAGCTTTGTATCAGACACCTAGGACATTATGGAACTTGGAAGAATCAATCAACTGCTCTTCCCTCATCAGGAAAACTGAGAAAAATTCTGCCACCATCCATGCTCATTCCCTTTATCCCAGGTAACATGGCTAGTGGTGAGAGTATGTTAGAAATTGTCTTGTGGCCTGGGCTTGGGCTCCAATCTCAGCCATAAGCAAAGCAGTGTAGTTAAATCACTTGGTGGTCCAGCAGAGCTGTGGTTAGGCTCTGTGCATCAAGCACAGCAGTAATTCTTCTGCTATAGTATTGTTAATGCAGGCTGGCTGCTTTGTTTCATCAGTACAGATGATTTAGAGAAATGAATGGTCAGAGTACAGAGTATTTTGGAATCCCCTGCTCTAAAACAACCTAGTGTTGCATTAGAAGTTAAGCTATATGATCAGTAGTAATCCAAACACATAGCTTAAAAGTAAATAAACCAGGCCCTTTTCGTTTGGTCCATGTACTTTCCTGGGGCAAAGTGGAAACTGGCATGTCCTTGCTTTATAACTATCTTTCCCTCTTCCCCACCCTCACAGAAGCCTGTCCTCATACTACTGATTCATTGTGCAATCAGATGGATGATAACAGATGCTTCAGGAGGAGAGAATCTTCCTCCACAATTTGCTTAGCCAGTTGTGTGGTTGGAGTAGGAGTCAATTCCTTCCTGCCGTCTGCAGCCGTCTGCAGCCTGAAACGACTCATCCATCCCTTACCATCCTAGGGGTACAACTATAAATACTATCAAGGGTTCACAGAAGTTGCCAGCCCTCTTTAAATTCTTTCTCCAAAATCTGTCTTTGACCACTTCATATGGCAACAAAAGGCTTCTGATGAAATACAGCATAAAAAGGGGTCTGAATGGCTGATGGTTCATTTCACTGAGCTGCCTCTGCTGCAGAAGAGGGTTAGAAGGCAGTATTAACTCATTTTCACAGTGTGCTTTATTTCCATTAGCACATTCTCCTCTAATTTTTCACTTGACTGCAACGTGGTGGCACTTGTCATGTCTTAGAGATAGGTTGGGACATTTGCTGTTCTGAGTGGGATAGACACAGTTGAAAGGGACATGGCCCTATACAAATGTGGACCCAGCAACTTTTAGTCAGACACAGCCCTTGTTCTTGCCTCAGTAGCTACGTTTGCAGGAAAGTAACATTTCCATCTCGATTTCAGTGATTAGGAGATGCTACAGGCACCTAGGGTGTGAAAACAAATACATCTGCATAGTCCAAATTGATCCAGAAAGGTGGAAAGCAAATCAATGGCTATCAGAAAACTTATCCCTCTCTGCCTTACTCCTTCTCACCTGCCCCAGTTGTTTCAGTTGCTGATCCATATTTCCTCTCACTCTTCAGCTGAGCCCATTTTGGCTCAGTGTGGCAGAGGCAAGGTCACCAGGATTGTCATGGCTGGCAGGGAAGGGGGAGAGGAGAGAGGCTGGGGTTCACAGGGATGACTTCCAGTCCTCCAGCCCCTTCCCAGATCCCCCTCTAAGCCCATTTCTGGAATCCTGACTGACTTTGGCAGTTGTCTTTGGCAAGAAGGTTTCCATGGCAATGTACCAGTGCTACTCACTAAACTTGGAGCTCTGCCTTCATTTCCCTCCCTCTCCTCACTCCCCTCACCAGCCCTCCTATTTCTCAAGCCTGTTGCCATGGAAAAGTCATAATTCACATAGAATTTCAGGTCCCTCTCCTCCCCGTTTTGGGGGTTTTTTTAAAATGATAAAAGTTGGCTTTTCAGTTTAATGTGTGGGTGTGTGGGCTCCATCTGCCTTTCAGAACCTTGTCCCTGGGCAAGAGGGAAGTCTTTGTCTTGTACTTGGAGGTCCTCCTGGAGGGAAGGTGGTGGGAATAGGCAGAGGGGAGTTCTAGCTGATGACAATCCAGTGGGGTTATGGCTTTGAGAAGTGCTTCTGTGACCCTAGAGGTTATTACTGTTTTTTTAATGAGACCATGTCATTTGAAGTCTGGAGTCTGAATCAACAATGTTTAAGCACCCAACACATGTTGGAGAAAAAGGAAGAGTGAGAGATTTCTGAAAAGTGCCTCCTCTGGAGGCTGCATTTTCTGAAGTGTTCATAGTGACTGCTGCCAACAGAAAAGGGTGTAGACGACTCATAAGCTGCCACAATATGTGCACAGCAAGAGCTGCGGAAATGATGCAGCCAAAGGTACTGAATGAAACCAGAACTAGAACCCACATTATCTCACCTGGTGCTCATGTGAATTCCCAAGCTTTCAGGATACGTCTACACTCTATCTGGACTTGAATGGGAGGATTGCTGGTTATGTTTTAGTTTGTTAGCTTAAGCACTGATTAAAGGTGAAATCAGTTACATTTCTGCTGAAATTAAATAAACTTGCCTAGGTATCTCTGAAAAGCATTGGAGTAATCTGATAGCTTTGCTGTTCTGGGTAGCAGAGCTGGTTGAACTGGAGGGCACTGTGGTATGGTAATAGATGTGTGAATTGACCCTCTGCTGCATTCTCCATGGAAACACTCTGGTCTCACTCCCAGCATGCCTGCTGTTTCCATATGTGCTGTGGTCAGGCTTCCTGCAGTGGACAGTGTGACCTGGGATCCATAGATGCATGCTGGTAAACCTTTTTCACAGTATTTCTAGATCCGAGAAGTCCTAGGAGCATCCTTAGCAATGAAATATTCTTGGGAGATTTCCCACTCTGATTGTTCAGGAGGTAGAAGGGAAAGGATTCAGGTAGCATATCCCAGATTTGGAACTTATACTTGCTTCAGACTTCCCGAAAGACATTTATTGGATGCATTGTTAGCATCACACCCGAGGCTTCTTTAAACTGACCTTTTCCCAGAGAAGAAGCAGAGGAGTAATTGAAGATGAAATGCAACTCTGAAGTAAAATGGCACATTTACTTCACCAAAGATGCAGCAACACGGGTTGAAGTTGACTCTTCCTCTCTCTTTTCTTGATTGGGGAACACTGAGAGTGCACATTTTGTTTCTTTTTTATTTAGACAACTACACTCTGGCAGCCTGCTGCAGACACCTAACCTATGCTTTGTGGTTACCTCTCCCCATTGTCTGTGTGTACCAGGCATCTGAGTCACTTGCTGCTTGCCTGGCCTCAAATGCTGTAGTCGTCAGAGAGTCTAAATTCAGCATAAGAAGTAGGTAATTAAGTATAACCTGGAGTTGTTCAGGCTGTTGGAAAAAATATTTATTTTCAAAATCATAAAGTCACAATGCTGGGTCATTGTGGCTCCTCGTCTTTTGCGTGAGTTCCTGGAAGGTGATGGATTTTCACCTGCTACCTGCTGTGGTGTGTCCTGCAGAAAACAAAAAGCATGACCTGTCAGCAGTGCTCAACCTCTTTCCTTGTTGATATGCTTTTACTGTCTTCTAGAGGAATGTAATTTCTTCAGTCTCGTGCTCTGGATTGTTTGACTCCTTTTGGCTTCAACCTCTTTTCCAACACCACTGAGGAAGAAGCCTGAGTAATTGCAGTGCCGTGTTGGGCACCTGTCAGCTGGTGTGATTCACAGAGGCTCCTGAACATCCAGCAGCAGAGAAAAAAATCTTCAGTTGTTACCAGTCTGGTCTAGGAGTTGAACCATTGACCAGAGGGCAAACATTTTCTTTCTTTTTGCACCCTTTCAGTCTCAGGAATGGCCAGTTTTCCACCCATGAGAATGTAGAAGTGCACTGACCATATCAGCAGACATAGTCACCCTCCTTGTGCTTAGCAAGACCTTGCGTAGCCCCAGACATCGCTCTCTCTTTCACCAGAAGGAAGAGAGAGGGTGTGTAACTTCATTTAACAGAGCCTAGACTACAAACTACATCACAAAACACTCTACAAAGTTAATAATACAAGGCACAAGTCGGATGTGATATAAATGATGTAAATGTGTGAACTCTGAGTAGGACTTTGGCAGTGTTCCCAGCCGTGTTCAAAATGTACCCATGATATTTCTATCTCCCATATTGGAAACCCGCTAGAGACAGGCAGAAAAGACTTAGGTTGAGTTTATTATCCATATTTATCATTCATTTCAGAATAGCATCTTCTTCCCACACTGATCCATCCTTACAGCACTCCATATGCACCCAGCTCAAAGCAAGAGGCTTTACACTCTGACTTTTGGGGCAAGAGTTGTGAATGGTGAGATCTAGAATCATAGAATCACCAGGTTGGAAAAGACCTCTTGGATCATCGAGTCCAACCATTCCTACCTGCCATTAAACCATATCCCTGAGCACTTCGTCTACCCATATTTAAATACCTCCAGGGATGGTGACTCAACCACCTCCCTAGGTAGCCTCTGCGAGTGCCCAATGACCCTTTCCATGATTTTTTTTTTCCTGATATCCAGTCTGAACCTCCCCTGGCACAACTTGAGGCCATTCCCTTTTGTCCTGTCCCCTGTCACTTGGGAGAAGAGGCCAGCACCCTCCCTTCTACAACCTCCTTTCAGGTAGTTGTANGCTCATGTTCAGTTGCTATCAACCAACACCCCCAGGTCCTTCCCCTCCAGGCAGCTTATTCTAGCTACTCTCCTCCTAGTCTGTAGCTCTGCACAGGGTTGTTGTGCCCCAAGTGCAGGACCCAGCATTTGGCCTTGTTAAACCTCATCCCATTGGTCTCAGCCCAGCGGTCTAGTCTGTTCAGATCCCTTTGTAGAGCCTCCCTACCCTCCAGCATATCGACACTTCCTCCCAGCTTAGTGTCATCTGAGAACTTGCTAAGGGTGCACTCGATGCCTTCATCCAGGTCATTGATAAAGACATTGCAGAAGGCTGGACCCAGGACTGAGATGTGGGGACACCACCTGTGACTGGTCCCAGCTGGATTTATTTCTGTTTACCACCACTTTTTGGGCCCAGCCATCCAACCAGTTTTCCACCCAGGAGAGTGTGTACCTGTCCAGGCCGGAGGCAGCCAGTTTCCTAAGCAGAATGCTGTGAGAAACTGTGTCAAAGGCTTTACTGAAGTCCAGGAAGACCACATCCACAGCCTTTTCCTCATCCAGTAAGTGGGTCACTTTGTCGTAGAAGGCAATTGGGTTAGTGTGCTTGAGATATGCTTGAAGAATTCAGTGTGTGTTGAGAACTCAAAGGAGATGGTGCAAAGGAATATGGACTCTGTAGCTATGCAGGTATAGGTGATGAAAGGGCTTTGCAAATTGGCAAGTCATGGGACTTTGGGTCAGAAAGGAGGCATACCTGAGTGCAGGAACCTAGATGAAAGATTCAGAGAGATTCTTGGTATTTATCTCCCTTTCATATTTTCCCAGTGTTTGAAAAAGATATGATGTCAGTGGAAGAAGAGTGCAAAGGAATTATGGCTGTGACCAACAGGGTGGGGGTAAGCAAAGACTAGGGGCTGGGAATTTGTAGAATAATTTTTGAGTTAGGACCTGGGGTCCAGAGAACACCTAGATGGGGACATCTTGGCTTTCAGAGCCTCTTTGGCCCACAGTTGGAGCAGAAAATGTGCCAGTGGTCATGCGGGGGAGTTGGCTGCAGTACAGGCAGCAGTGCTTCAGCAGTGGCTGTCTTGGAAGAGCTGATGAAGGTTGAGGCTGGCAATAGCAAACCAATGGGAGGGATGGCAGTTTGGGTGGAGAAGCAGCAGCACAGGGAAGGATGCTGGTTGTGAGGAGGGAACTGATTGCAGCAAGTGTTACAGTAGCATTTGGAGTGCTAACTGCAAGCCAAGCCAAGAGTGACTAATTATAGATATGTCTGTGAAGAGGAAGAGGAGGCAGGCTTGAGGAGGAATATGAGGTCTGTAATTATGGCACTTTGCAGTGAAGAAGCTGCTGCTCAGAGTGGGGCTAGAAGATGTTCAGCTCTGGTATTAACTGAAGTGATGTTCTCCATATATGCTAGTTCGTGGCTTGCTTGCTTCTCCTATCTCACTCTTCAGTTTCTTTCCCACTGCAGCATTTTCCCTGCTTGCATGTAGTGTGGAGAGAAACACATTGATGGTTTCATGGAGAAAAAGGAAAAAAGAAGAAAATAAAATGAAATGCTAAATTAGACACTACCCCGCAAGTGATGCAGCCCTTGCCCCTTGTCAGACAATGCTAGCGGGGAGGTTTTCTTGGGAAGAACGAGGTTTTCCTAATAATGCAAAGAAAAAAAATCACAAGGAAGTTTAAAGGGGGGGGACTGACAAAAAAAGAACACTAATTTTTCTGAGATCTTCCTCAGCCCAAGGAAGGGTTAATACTTTAAATGCAGTGTAATTTCAGCAGCACTAAAGAACACGTTTCCATGGAAACATCAACCCACGGAGGGAGAGAAAGAGGGAGAAGGGAGAAGGAGCGGCAGCCAGAGTGGCTCCTCTAGCAAAGGAGAAACAGCCTTCAGATCCCTCCACAGTTACCGAAAGGAGTGATTATTTGTTTGTTTTAGCCTACTCTTCCTTGAAGATGTGATAGGGAAGAAAGTGATAAGGTACCATCTTGGCCAAACTGCCACAGATCCAGGAAAATCCAGTCACACTTTTTGGATTGAGTCTCCTTGCGGGCAATGACTCTGCTTCTGTGAGCACTGTGAATTTGCTGCCCTTGCAAATGTGTGAATGCTTTCAACACTTAATAAACGTTGAATAACCCACAAATCGCTTGTGGTTTCTTGGTAGGTCAAAAAAGTTAGGTTAGTCTGCTGTTTCAGAGAATGTAATAAAGAGGTTTATTTCAATCTCTCCAGCTAGTTTAGCCTTGTCTGGCTTCTGGCAGGGACCTTTCTGGCAGATGTGAGTGGTTTTCCACATGCAAGAAAGTCATGAAAGCTTTAGAGGAAAATTGATGTGTTCGCTTGCTGGTCTTGACTCCCAGGACAGAAACTGGAATGAACTCTGGGTAAATACTGAGATGCCTTGATGGATGACTCCCTGCACACCAGCCATTTTTAGAAGACCAAGGATGCTGTTGACATGCTCGTCTACTTGGCCAGTTGTTTTAAGCTGTGATCCACAGCCTTGTGGGTCGATGGGAGATTTTGAATGGATCTGCATAAATGATTAAGAAAAGTAAGACAGTTGTCAGTGTAATTAAATTCACTGTGTGGGGCAGTAGTTCAACTGGGATATTTTTTTACAGCTCTGCAAATTGACAGAGCTGAAAAAAATATCATCCTGGGTGAAAAATCACTGTGAAGAGCCTCATTTGATTTCTGATCTGTGACTGCTTGTCCTATCAATGTCTACATGGCTGTGTCCTAAGACAGATAAACAGATCTGAAGGACATCACTTAACCTTTCAGTATTTGCTTGTTCCTAGTGGTATGGCTTCCATCAGTGACCTGTTAGGTGGATGTCAAGACGTAATTATGACTCGTTGTCAACTGTTGTGACAAATGTAATTTTCTGTGCTTTTACTGCCCCATGTAGGCAGATTTTTAGTCCTTTCAAAAGGGAGAAATACCTTGAAGACTAGCTTTACTTTGGAAAAAAAGTGGCATGTTATCTGTTTCTAATGAATGAAGGAGGGAAAGACATACCAATAAAAAATGGTTCTTAAAAAAGTAATTGGCAAGAGTTTATTAACTCAGTAAAGATTTGCAGCTTGATCCAGTGTTGGATGAACATCTAGTTTGTTTTTTTTTTTTATCTGGTTTCTGTAACAATTTTGACCTTAATGCTATTTTTCTGTTAGGTATTTTCTATGTCTTAAAGGTTTCCTATTACTTAAAATAATTTCAGAAGTATGTTTGTTTTTCATCAAAGCTTTTTGCATTAAGAAGAAACTCAACTTTCTGAGAACAGACTGATATCCTGTGAGATTTATAGATATTTCCAGTTTTATCCAGAGTGTGCTCTTAAAACACTTTCTCTTGTTTCTGTTTTATTTCCAGTGAGGGCAGAAGGTGTAGAATTACATTCACAAGCTACTTAGAGCTGTGTCATTTTCCCAGCAAAAAAGATAATTTCAGAAGAAAAGTTGTTAGTCAAATATTTTGGGTGTAAAGTGGAATATTTTGACATAGAAATTCTAATTGCTATTTCTTTTGATTAAGAGCATGGAATTTTATATTCTTGTTTCCCCTTCATGAAACTTGCATGGACTTCTGCTGAGGTGATGCTGTTCCTTGCAGGACTCTCTCAGGGTGGCACATTACAGATGTATTATAGCGGGGGCTCTTGTTCATAGAAGAAAGGGTAGAAGGTGTCACACGAAAGAGCAGGCTGTATGGGAGCATGACTGTGCCAGAAACTTCATTTTCTGTCCAATGTCAGTTTTCAGATCTCATGTTTCTCTTTCAGACAAAATATTGACCTCCTCATGAGGAAATGCTGTTGCCATGGTCTTCTTCCCCTTTCCAATTTAAAAAGTGGTTTTGATAGGTAAATTTTTCTGACTCTGACATTTGTGAAAACAGGTCAATCAGTATGCAGGTGAGAAAAATTTGGCTTTGGTTGTGTTTTCAAGATATTGTTGTGACCAATATAGCAGGTGGGGCAAAATGTAGATTTATTCTGCCTTTTTTCCCCATAAACAGGTCACCTCATCCTAATATACATCCATGTTTTCTGCAAATAAACTAGCTCTTCCACTCTGGCCTTGGTATTGTCAGCAGCACACTGGCAAAGGGAGTGAAAAATACCACTGGACTTGAATGGCAGCATCTCTTTTCCCCCTTTCTATCAAAGACAATGACTGCACAGGACAAAAAGCAAATGGGAAATGAGGTCCTAGATGTTATTAGGTACATGGGAGAAAAAGTTATTGTGGAAACTCTAAGCTCACTGAAGCAGTTGGACAAACAGCCTTTCACAAGGTGTCATTACTATAATTTCTGCCCCAGACTGGAGCTGACTCTGTGCTCCCTGTGGCAGGATAACTCAGTGACTCTGCACAATGAGTCCCTACCCTGCCCACTTCTTGATGAACGTGTTTGTACTGCAAAACCCTGGGCTGTGGTGTGTGAATTTCCTCTTACATTTTCAGGAGGAAGTCTGGTGACCGCACAGACTATGGAAAGTAAGCTTTGCTTGTCATTCTCAGCAACGATACTTCTCATTAGGATCAAGGAATGCATGTAGGAAAGCAGCCGTGCCATTGCTCTGTCTCCCCACATACTCCAATGATAGATGCATCCTCAGTCCCCAGGAACTGTCAGCTCAGAGTCTTTCTGAAATGACAAATTCATGGTAGATAAGTAGAAGAAATGAGAAATAAAGTGGAAGTACAATTTTTTTATTATTAAGCAAGAGTGATGGAAAAGATTCATACTTCCACTCTATATAGGAGTTGTCACTTGGAGGTCTTGCCAAGCATGTACTTTGTTTTCTAAACAACTTTGCTGCATACAACAGAGAAGCAGCAAGGACAGATCAGTACAAATTTGTATTCCACCAGAAATGGGTATTTCACAGGCCAGGGTCAAATACCAAGAAAATTCATCTTCCTAGAGGTTACGGGACAGAATCTCAACAGAACAAACAGTATTGCTGCATAGATGTCAGCTGAGTGTCACTGATTTATTCCAGCCGAATATCCACCCTCTTGTCTTCGAAAAAGGTGTGGACAACAGGGAGAAAACCAATTAATCTCTCATATGACTGTTATCTTGTATCCTGAGGAATCTGAGGAATATTTCCTAATCTAGATGCTTAACAAAACCTGTTAACCTTAACCTGTTTGCTTAACAAAAACCATCTTAAACTCTGGGCATTTCGCTAAACCTGCTGGTCATGTTTGTTCCCAGTAGTGTAAAACAGCTGTAGACTGGACAGTTTTTCTGGTTCAGGATGCCTGCACAACTTGGGATTCAGTTGATCTATTTTCTACATTTGCTTTCTTTCTTGTAGTGCATCTCCCCAGATTCAGTGGTGACACTGACAGTGAGAGAGAAAGGAGCAAATGAAGAAGAGTGAGATATTGTTCTTTAAGATTTAATTTTCCTAGTCAATAGTTGCTTCTATTTTTTTCCCATCTTGTTTTGGTTTTGTTCTTCATGATAACAGAAGGAATGTAGTCCGTGCCCGTTGTTACATAAAATCAGCTGCACTCATGCCCTTTGCATGGAATCCTTTTTCTGTAAATTGTACCTGACACTGGACAGATGTTACACAGACTCAGCCAGATGTGCCTGCCTTTCACAACTCCACAAGCCACTGGTATCGCAGTGGCAGGAGGCAGTGCCGAGAGCTGGAGGAGCGCATGGCAGTGAACAGTGGGAAATCCTCTGAAAGGCTCAGCCAGGGTTAGTACCAGCCATGGGGAATTTTGATTGAAGTCCCAGGCAGAGTCCATTCTCACCTTTTTGGAGGTGAGCAATTGGTTTTGATATCCCATGGAGGTTGTCTTATCTCAAGATTACTCATGCATGCACAGCTGTGTCTGGATGGCTAGTATGCATGGATTGGGTGTTGTCTGGAGTAGAGGCAGCCATGGAAATACTGAGCAATGATATGTAGAAAAACTATTGGTATTATGTTGAGCTTTCCATGGGTTTGTAGAACGGAGGTTTAAATCAGAAGTTGAAGGGATCAGTTCTGCAACTTGTTAAAAAAAAATCTACACTATTTCAGGCTCTCAGAAGAGCAGAAGCTATTAACAGCATAGTTAGTGCTGGTTAGATCTTTATTTGTCAATGTCTTGCTGCTTGAATATCAGAATTCCCATTTGTAGATAAAGGCATGGGTCCTAAACTCCATTTCCCATGTCCATTGAGTCCACCTACTTTTCTGTCTGTCTCATCCTCATCCAGGAGCAGGCATGCGGGTCAGGCAGGACCTGGTACAGGGCAGGACCAATGCACTCTGATAAGGCTGTTTGCATCAACTTAGGCTGGGTAGGTCTTGCTGGTGCTGAGAACTTGGTTTGGAGCTCTGGGCATTTATGTAAAAAGCAGTAATGTGCTTGTGTTTGCTCTCTCCTGGACATGTAGTGGGTCTGGGCAGGCAGTTATGCCTGTCCCCAGTACCTTTGGCTGGTAGGTTTTTAGTGCTGTCTCTAGGGGAAAGAAAAAGGCTATTTTACCATGCAGATCCTGCAGGGCAAAGGCCTTTTACTGCCTTCACCTCACTGCTGTTACATTCAGCTCCAGTGTTTCACATTACAGTAAGTTTCCAAAGAGGCTGATGGTGGTCTGCATCCCCATATCCATATCCGCATCACACTCCACCTGCCTTTTAACTTGCAACTTCCCTCTGGCAGAGCTATCCCATAGGCTTTCTTACCCCACCTTTCACTTACACTCTATTTTTTCTTCACGTTCTGGGCTGCTGATATGACTCTCTGATATGGATGTTGGAGAGGCTGTTCTATTTATATGACCTGTCTTATTCAGGGAAGTGGTCGATGCTAGGATAATCATGCCATTTCAAACAGACTACTTGTCTCATTGAAACATAACAAGCACTGACAGAGCGCAGGGGAGTGTGTGTGTGTTGTGCACACGCTTGTGAAGTGGGGAGTGCAATGGACTGAACTGAGACAACATCCACATTTGCCCACCCAGTCAGCAGGTTCGGGAGGAGCTGATTCCCAGCAAAGCACTGGAGGCAGAAGTAAGAGTGGTTAGTGCTGATTTCAAACACGTCTCCTTCAAAGCTGTCTTTGAGGCAGACAAAAAAAAAATGGTTAACACCCTCCCTGTCTTTCCTCAGGCCACCTCCGCTTGCCACATTTGCCTCTTCAGGCTTTCTCCATCACTAGCTGAAACCATTTAAAATGTCATCATCTCTCTGCTGGTCCTAAATTAGCCATCTGATGTGGTTTTAATGCTCCATTTCCTATGCTGACCAGCCTTTGAAACATTCTCCATTAACTTGCAGGGCTGACAGCCTCACATCTAGGGTGGGTGATGTTACCTAATGGTGAGAGCACAAGATGGAGGGTAGGGTTCTTCTGAGTCTGATTTGCTTTGTGCCCAAGGACACGTCCCTTCCTTCTTTGTTCTTGCCTGCTCGTCCATACCAGGGGGCTCACAATGTCATCCTGTTACCACAGTGTCATGTGTGTTTTGCTCCCACCTGGATGAGTTTTGGCATTGCAGCCATTGTACCTCCACCAGGCTGGGGAAGGGCTTGACCCTTCAGTGCTTTCATCAAGCAGCTCCAGAAATGCCCACATAAGCAAAATTCTTTGCTGAAAGGTATTTATAGCAAATAAAATTAAATTGCCTGTGTTTCCCCCCAGCCCCCACCCCTGGCTCCCTCTCCCTTCACTTTCTTTCTCTATCTTGGAGTCCAAATCATCCAGAGAATTATAAGTTACGCCATTTACAGGCAGTTTCAGCTTGGGTTCCCTCATGTGCATGCACAGCCTGCTGCCCTCACACTGTGCCCCTGCTGCAGTGGTCCAGTGCAGACATGCCAGGGAGTCTCCAAGACCCCTGGCTGCCTATTTAGGGACTGGACTGTATGTAGGCTGTAGAGAGGAAACAAATCCCCATGGCTAGAGCAGGGAATAGTAGTAGACCTGGCATGCCAGGTCGTTACTGATGCTGAGGCAGATGACTCTCACTACAATAGCACTGGAAGGCAGAGCAACCTGAGTTCAGCTGCCTTGCAGCATGCTTCTGACCTGGCCCACCAGGGAGTCCTTCAAGCCCTGATGCTTTGTCATGTAGGTGTCCCCTTGCCCAGCACACCTGAGCAAGCTCTGTTCTCGCCCTGCATCCCTGTGTAGTCAATGGGATCCAGCAAGCTGCCGGAATGCTAGGAAAGCTCAAGGGGAGCTGCTGCTTCTGCACTCCTGCTGCAAACTTTGGTAAACATGTTGCTAAAGGGTTTGAGGGAAAACCCTCTGAAGAGTTATGTGCCAAATTTGGAGACTAATTTCAGTCATTAAGGTGCGAAGTGTGGGATTTTAGTGCCACTTTAAGTGTAAATCTCGAGGCAGCTCCAAGGATTGAAGTTGCTGATGATCCCTCCTTGATTATTATTAGTGGTTCTAATCTTTCCGGTGGAAAATGAACAGAAATTACACCCTCTTGTGTCATATCTGTTGCTGATTTCTGTGAACTTTTCTTGTCAGGCTGTGCAAGGGATATTCCCATAGTGGTATCATTCTTGGGTAGGAGGAAAAGGAGTGCTGAAAATGGTTTAGTATTGCCTTTCTTTTAATCAGGTATTGGCACTGCTTTCTAACTACTGACAGAGAAATCTGCAACTCTTGTCACACCGACAGAGTCGTCATCTTCTTGAAACCTTGCTTTGTCTTTATTATGGTGGCTAGTGCAGAGAAGTCATGAAATGGGTGTAGTTGTAATCATGGTCTGCTGGAAGGTCTTTCCCACAACCGGAGCCTTATATAGATCTGATAGGCTGCACATACCCAGGGATGACCTGTGCCTGGCTTTCCTCAGTATCAGAGCAATACAAACAGCCAGGAAAGAAATTCCAGGAAAAGAGTGTCTGTGGTCCTGCATGGGATGTTTTACACCATTAGAAACAATTACATGGCTAAGATTTTCCATGTGGCTGATGTCTGGAGATTCTCTCAGTGTTTGGGTGATGAATTGATCCAGCTTTTGGAAAATAACGAATAGTCTGCCTTTGAAAATCATCTTGTTAGAAATGTTTCACACTGGGCTCCCTTATGGCTGTGTTTCCTATGCTGTGCATGTCCCTTGAAGGTCACAACACGGAGCATGCATGGAATTTCTTTTTAGAATTAAACATAATTGCTGATTGCACTTGGTAATGGGGAATTAGTGGGTGAATTCTGTTGATTAATGAAGTTAGGACAAGAGAGTTTGGGAAAAGGAAGAAGCTAAAATAATTACCTACTTTGTATGTTTGAAAAAGTTTCCCTGTTACCAATGCTTTCTTTAAATTAGAGGGATTCCTCTGTGTGCAGGTAGTGGGAAAGTGTGTAGCCACTGAAAGAACAGATTTTTTTTTCTTGAAATTTGTTAAAACTGATTTCAGAAGGGATGAATTGAAGCTGAATATCAGGAAATGTTTCCTGGTGTCATGGTGTAATAGGGCAGAAGAACCTCTCACGTCTGTAATGGATATGTTGCTTGTGTAATTTATGGGAGGACTGGGCAGAGTACCGGAGGGCAGAGTCCTTGGGGCTAGCCCTGCAGGCAGCTTGGTCACCTCCACCTCTCATGGTGACATGATGCCAGAGCAGGTGTATAAAGGCAAAATCTACTTAATGCAACAGGATTGTCAATTGAAGTAAAATACATGAACATGGGAAACTGTCAGAGTGCCACAGAGATGTCATATAAGCCACTGAACTGTGAAATGTGTATTTGCCACCTCCTCTTCCCTGCAGTGTCATTCTGGACAGTCTGATGGTTAAGAAAACAATAGACCTGTTCCTCATTTACAACAACACCACTTTAACATGCTCTCATGATGCAGCAAGGCTTTGGAATAAGAGTAGTTGTAATCTCAGTCTGCTTAAAGGTCTTCCCCACTGTCAGAACAGAGTAAAAAAGCTTTAGGATAAATAAGATTGATACCTGAACTGTTTAATAGTCCCTTTGTACAGCTGACATGAGATGCCCTGAAGGGTAGGTGCCTTGTGCAGAAGTGACAGGGCCTTTCTAGACAAAGAGAATCATTAATGTTGGCTGCAAAGATTTGCAGCACTGATCACCCTTTAGTTTGATCTTACTGGGTGTAGGGTATGACGCTGTCCCTAGGGAAAAGGACTTTCACCGGACTATCTCGTCATCCACAGTTCGTATTCCTAAACTGCTTCAGATGATTGATTAAGGCCCTGTGAGGCATGCTGGCTCTGATAGGGATGTAACTTCTTGCAGGTGTGCTGCTCCTTACTCTGCTCACTGCAGCTTCCCTTATCATTGCTTCCATGTGTGGGCTGAGGAAAGGCTGTCTACTGCTTCACCTGCAGGCCATCACTGTCCTGAAATGGTACATGAAGTCCTCTTTGGAGAATTAACAAAGTGTAGGCTGTAGATCATGTTTACAAGGCTAATTGCTATGCATCCCACTGCCCTTTGTGGTAAAGGAAGTCAAGGACTGTAGGCATCTGTGTGTGTGTGTGTGTGTGTGTGTGTGTGTGATCTTATCTGTACTTTCAGGAATTCATCGTGAGCCAACCTGGGACATCACTTTCCTATCCCAATCACAAAATGGGGATGATTGCCTTGGCTTGCCTGAGTGTCCAGATTGCTGGAGTAATTGTTCTGTTTCTCCCACCTCCTTCCTCTTAGATTTTCTGTTGTTTGCACTGTGGTCCAGCTGTCCCAGTGTAAGCTGCAGAGGGGAGGCAAGCTCTCGTTTCAGGTTTGTTTCCCAAGGGTTAACATTGTCCTTTCTCTTCTCTTTCTCCTGCAGGTACCTGATCAATGTCACCTTTGAAGGCAGGAATTTGTCGTTCAGTGAAGATGGATACCAGATGCATCCCAAGCTGGTGATCATCCTTCTGACCAAGGAGAGGAAGTGGGAGAGGGTAGGACATGTTTGGTAATTCTCAAACAGTGTCAGGGAGGATGATGGAGGAAGTCTCTGGGTGAATAATCCCCCATGCCTTTCTGTACTTCTTATCAAGGGCTGACAGTCTTCTCCTTGCATCCTGGACCACTGGTATCTCCAGTACTCAGACTGCTGTGTTATCCATGCATTCTCCATTACATTCTTCCATTAGCGTGCATAAAAAATTCATCGTCTTCCCTTCTGTGAGCTCTGAACATAAGTTTTCCTGCATCTCAGAGATCTACTCTGTGCTATGGGCTTCAATGGCAGAGGCAGAAAATATTTCTCTGCTTGGCTTAGAGGCTGTGAAGTTCTGTATGCTAAATGACTATGAGATACAGCTACACTTAATAATATATGCCAGTGTTAACTGTGCTTGATATATCTGGCCAGTGTCATTTGCAATGGGATGGTGCATTAAGTAGGATGCGTACATGAGATCATATTGAGTTGTTCCAAGATCCAAATTTGCATATTTCTGAATAATTTGCATGTAACCCAAAGCACCATTTTAGAAAAGGTGTGGATTCCTGTGTTAGTGCAAAGCTTTGGTTCATTTCACCTCCTACATAAATGTCAGTGGTCCAGGCTCAGAACAATCACTCCCAGAAGTTTTGAATTGAAATAGAGGGGTAGTTTCAGGGTGAAGAAAATAAGATATAAAAAAGTGACAGGGGTGAGATGTTAGAATGAAAGTGAGGAGTATTCTGCAGAGCACTCAGTAGACATGAAGTAGAGCTTGGTCCAGATATGGTCATGTGTATGGCTTAAAAATGCCCATTTGCCTTACCAGTCACAGAAATCTTTCTCTCCTTGGCTGTGTTTTCTCTGCATGGACTTGCAAGTGGCCTGCATAGCCAAAGCCAGGAAGAAATTCATGGGGAAATGAGAATGAAATAGGGAGCTGTCAGAAGGGCATTCAGAAGAGGACTGGAAGAACCACTTTTGAAGGAGGCAGAAGAACCATTGCATTATCACCAGGCAGGCACTAAGGCCTCCCAAGAGTTACAGGAGTTTGGGTAGAGGGTGAAAGGCACCAACTTGTCCCTGATTTCCAGGAAGACTTGTCTACCTTTCGGTCTTGGCACTGTGCAGACCAGATGAAAGTTTGTGCTTTGGTAGAATCTGCAGAGGTCTCAGTGTGGCAGGAAACATATGGCATGGCATCAGCTAGTGTGGACAGCTCTTGGACATGTTCGGAGGTAGACTGGCTGGATATTATACAAGGTGTGTGCAGGCAAAGCTCAGGCTGCAGAGACCTTGCATCAGACTCTATCCATTGCACAACTTCCCTAAAGCCCACCAGGCAAAGTCCAGGAGGATTTGTTCCTAGCTGGCACCAAATTTGTCCTCACTGGGGAAAACTCGATTGTCAGAGCAAGAAAATGAGGCACTAGCAGCATGAATCCTGCTAGGGATTATTAGCAGGGTTGGCTATAGGGAGTCTGTTGCTGTAATGCTTTGCAGACTCTGGGAAGGCACAGCTAAATACAGTCCTGTTTTTATCTTGCTTGTCACATGCATTACCGTGTTGCACCCTCAGTGAGGGCTTGGGGGCTTCCATGAGTAGTAAGAGGGGTTGTTCAGTCTCTGAGAGCATATCTGTGGTCTTTCAGATGAACTAACAATTAGTGGAAGGGATGCTGTTGAACTGGAGTGTTGGGGTTAGACCTGGGACCTGCCTGAGCCTTGCTGTTTGTAGGGACTATTTGGCATCCATTAAACTAGAACAGTTCTTCATTTTATAGGAACTGGGGCTCGACTGAAATGAGATTATGATGAAGTGTGGTATTAGTGGTATGAAAAGCCCGAAGTGCTTCCTGAACACAAATGCTTTACCTTCAAGTGAGTGTTTCACTCAGTGGGAAGACAAATTATCAAAATCAAACTCTGAGCTGTTTGAATTATGCACTGGAAGATGCAAAAGTCATCTCCGACATGCTATAATCTCAGACAAATACCTTTCACACCTGAAACCTCATACTCTTTTTCTTAATTTTCTCCTTACAGCATAAATGCAAGCATTAAAATATAAAGGGTGAAATAGAGCTCTCTGTGGCAAAGATCCTAATTTTGTTCTGTGTTTGTAAATACAGGCAAAGCAGAGTGCTGGCCCTTAACAGCAGTTCCCAGGCAATGTCACAATACAAGCCATAAATTATTCATATATTATTAGCACACAATCCCAGTACCTTTTGTAAGTGCATTGTTTTGCAGTGTAATGTCATCCAAACTCTCACTAATTTTTTTGCTAAATTATCAAGGTGCTTTGTCCTGGAAACTTCTAGGCGATATATAAAAGAAACTGCAAAGCACAGGAGAGTTTCCAAGTCAAACAGTCAGTAGGAGATGAGAGATGAAAGGCTGCATGGGAAACATTGATTCAGTCCACTTGTGTGCATTCATTATGACTTAGTCTTTAATTACATCGCTACACGTTTTTATCCATAATCAGATGCTGTGCCTGGAAGGAACATCAAGAGGTCATTTAGTCCCTCCCTGTGCCCAAGGGAGGGATCAACTAGACTGAAATTATTCCTGACAGATGTTTGTCTCACCTGTTCTGAGAGTCCTTCGATGCTGGAAACTCCATGAAGTCCTGAAGCAATCTCTTCCATGGCTTCTTTTTCCTTACCCTGGAAGTTTTTCTAATGTCTAACCTAGATTTCCCTGACTGCAGTTTAAGCCCATTACTACTTGGAATCTCCCTAGTGGACACAGATAATTGTTTATACTCCTTTTTATCTTCCTTGTGTATGTTTGAAGGATTCTATCATGTTGTCTCCCAATTGTCTCTGCTGTAGATTAAAGAAGAATTTGTACAGTCTCTCCTGATAGGTCATGTTTTCTAGTCTTCTGATCATTTTTTATTAGTCTCCTCTGGATTTAGTGACACAGTTTGCTGCTCTGTACAGCTTGGTGCAGTTGGTTCTTGAAAGATGGCAAATAGATTGAGAGGAGTATGTCTTATGAGGTGTGTATATATATGTGTGTATATATATATGTAAAGAAATGTTTTGCAGCAGGTGTGGAGCCTTCCATTTTCTGAGCAGCAAAGATGCAGACAGTGACTGACCTGTTTCAGGATTCCAGGTCTGTGAAATTATTTGAGATTTTGATTTTTCATTCCAATTTGGGAATAAATATCTTTGAAACCTCACCAGTTATTTCAGAACAGGAATTCATTTTTCAGAAGAGCTACAGCTGTCCCAGACTCTGATGATGATGATAAATCTCCTCCCATGTCCTTCAGATGTACTGAAGCTTAGTAGGGCTGACAGTCATGAAAGAGCACATAGAGCAGACACTTACTGGAAAGGGGCAGTAATCTGAATTCTTTTACTCTTGTAACCACAAGTAATAATTCCTTCTGTGATAAGCAAGTGTGCTGCATTTCATTCACTTCTCTGCCCTCTGCTCCTCAGGGGCAGAATACTGCATGCCTTCCCTCGCTACCTTTTAATTAGCCTGTTGGAGCTCTTTTTTCCCCTTGCCAGACAACCTAGAATGTGTTTTGGGTGCCTGGATGCCCCTGTGGTATCTGTCATAGAGGGGAAGGTATGCAGATGGAGGCGGTGAAGGAGCCCCTTGAAAGGTCCTGCCTCAAAGCAGCAATGAACTGGGGCCAGAGTCTCACAAGGTGAGGTAGAGGAATGGTACTATGCTAGGTTTTAAGTCTGTGGGTTGTGATGTTTTGTGTGGGAGGATTTTTCACCCAGGCTTTTTCTTTGCTTTACTGATTGCCTTTCTCCCTTGTTCTCGTATAATCCCACATACGATGAGGGTTTATTTCTGCATTCATGATCCCTTGATGAGGGCTGACAAGTGCTGCTCTCTAGCTCTTGCTCAGTCCCCGCCTTTTGTGCTGAGGCAGGGCACAAGAGTTCTGTAAACAAGCTCCCAGCTCCTCCTGTCTACTATCTTACTTTTCCCCAGCAAACGTCCTCTTCGAGGAGGGCCACAAAGGTGATCAGAGGGCTGGAGCATCTCCCATATGAGGACAGGCTGAGAGACTTGGGCTTGTTTAACCTAGAGAAAAGAAAGCTCTTCATGCCAGCCTTCCAGAACTTAAAAGGGACCTACAGGAAAGACCAGGAGTGAGGGGTAATGGTTTTAAGCTGCAAGAGGAGATATTTAGATTAAATATTAGGAAGATTTTTTTTTTTACTGTGAGGGTTGTGGAGAGCTGGAAAAAAAGTTGCCCTGAGAAGTTTTGGATGCCCCATCCCTGGAGTTCTTCAAGACCGGGTTGGATGAGGCTTTGAGGAACCAGGTCTAGTGGAAGGTGTACATACCCATGGCAGGAGGGTTGGAATTGGATGACCTTTAAGGTCCCTTCCAACCCAAACCATGCTATGATTCTATGATTCTGTGATGAAACTTGGGTATGCCACAAACATTACTGTCTCTGAGTCCCTCTTTGGGATTCTTCCTCTTGAAACGCCTTTATTTCTGCTGAATTTTGCATCACTTCCATCACTAGGCTGTTCTCAGACTCTCTCTTTTGCTGATGCTTATTTGCTTCTTCCCTTGACGTGTCACTGGAGGTTCAGAGCACCTTTCCATGCAGCTCTTGACAGAAATCTCTTATACCACCTCACAGAGCCCTTTGATCGAGCGCTCCCTGGGGCATCTCTTACCATGCATGCTCCACCAACTCCAGCTCCTGGCTGGAGGAGCAAAGCCCCAGGTGGTAGGTTTAGTCAGGATGACACTACAAGCCGTCTTAGAGGGGGACAGATGGGAAACTTATGCTGAACGATTCATTCTCCCTGCTGCATGTGCTAATCCTCTGCCCCTATCAACCCTTACCTCCCTCAGCAGATAAAATGTTTGCCTACTGCTGCTCCTATAATTATCAGTGTTTGACTTTTGAACTCTTGAAAATCAATTAACAGTATCTGTTCTGCTTCCTCTAGCCATCAGTGTGGCTGTGATTACAAATTCACAGAGGCTGCTGTTAGTCTGTTCCCCTACACCACTGCACACATTAGTGTTCCCTGGGAATGGGGCCATTTGCTGTAACATGTTGTCAGTTGCCTCAGTGACTGTAGACTTCCAGTACCCCCTAATGCTGAAATGGGGTGAAAAATGGTCTCACTACTCTCTGCCACATGGGCTTTCAGCCTCAATTGTAGTCCATAGTAGATGAGATAGCGAGTTTGTGTAATGCTGTTCCCTGCTTGGGACAGAACAATGTCATGCAAATCTCTGCTTGGGAGAGGTTCCCTCAGGATGTGGGAAGGAACTACAGGTCTTCAGAAAGAAAAATGTAAAAATGACATTTGTTCTATCTGAAAAAGAGAGGAATTGGAATAAGATAAGTCTTTGGACATCTAAATCATTGTTCAGAGAAAGGACATTATGGTCAGTTGCTTTTCCTATATACAGTAAGCAGAAAGAAGATGAAATCTTGCTAAATTTTCAAGCAGAGGAATTTTGGTTAGATATGTAGGAAGCTGCCTAATTGTTAGCATAGTGAGACATGGTGAGGCGTATTTGCTAGTAAGGCTCATTTGCTGGAGGACACATAGAAAAATATCCAACAGTGTGAGATTTAAATCTATCTTGTCCTGTCTCAGAGCTGGTGGATGTAGTAAGTGATCTCTTGTGGTTCTCTGCCAACCTACATTTCTGATTAGATGAACAAGATGAACCTGAAGACTCTCTCACAAGAGACCACTTATTTGATAGGAAAGAAGAACTGGGTTATGGACAAGCTGATCAGCAAAAAATTCAAGTGAGCCTGGTCAATTGAGGGCATAATTTCTGCAGCCTTCTACCACGTACCTTTTGTATGAGCAGGTGGTTGATGCATGAAGTCTACTGTGGATGGCTGCAAACAAAAGCCCTTACGGAGGCTCTTGTAACCTCCTGCAGTCTGCAGCTTTGGAGGTCTGATGAACACCATGGAGATGCTGAAGAGGCTGTAGCTTTTGATAATGGTGCTGCCTTCAGGCCTGGTCTCAACTCTGTCTGTGCATTAAAAGAAATATTCACTGTCATTTCTTTGCGTGCTTCAGTGTCGCAGTAGTAGAAATAATGGGAGAGGACTGAGAACCTGATCACTATTCTTCTAGTAAGGGTCTGTGTGGTACTGACCACTCTACGAAGAACCGATACGAATCATGTGCCTGTTATGTTTCCCAGCAGAAGGAAGGATTTAGATTTATTTATATATTCAATTTTCTGAGCAAGTCTCTTTAAAAATGAGAGGAACAAGAAAGTAGGTGAGGTGGGGTGAAAACTGCAGCTGTACAAATCCAAGCATCTTTCCTCTGCCTTTGAAAAGATGACTAGATTGTTTGAGACAGTTTCCTCCATGTGTTGTCTGGTGCCCACCTGAGCAAGCCTTTCTGATCCCTTACACATGCATGCGCAGGTATGCTTGCCTCCGTGGGGTGGAAATTATTGCCTTTGGTCAGGTTCTGCTCTGTATGTGGAGTTTTGGCACCCTGACAGCATGTCCAGGGACTTCAGAGAGGGAATGTTTTTTTTATCCCACTGATTCCTTTTATGGTCACACAAGATTGGATTGTTTTTGCCAATCAGCCCTGTTTTGCTAATTTCCCTGTGTACATGGGGATTCATGACTCATTGTCCCTGAGGGGAAATGGCATGGGATTTTGTTTAAACCTACTCAGAGTTAGTGACTGATTCTGTTCCCATAGAACCAGTTTTTAGAAGGATATAGCTTCACTTAGGACAGATGAACCATTCTGGATTTAAGCACATATGGCTGAAATTAGAATGAGATACAGTAAATGCATTTCCCTCCTTATTTTTAAAGAGTTCTTTCTGGACATTTCTCTAAGAGACCGTAATTTACTGAATCCATTGCCTCTCATTAGACAGCAGACTTGCATCAAAGAATACATATTTTATGGATATCTCACTCCCAAGTGAGTGTCCCTTAGATACCTGATCTAGGTCACATCTGATGACTCTGTTGATGACCCTGATTCAATCAGACAACCAGATGGCTTTATTTGTGCACCTATGCTGCACCCACTGTCAGGACTTGGCCTGGTTCTCACTGTTGTCTGGGATGAAACTGTATGCATGTGTGGCTACTTACAGCCAGGTTAATCTTGCACTGACTCCTGAGAAGGGCACATGCAAGTGCTACACACAGCTTTCCTTACCAGGCGATAAATGGAGCAAACTTTCTGAAAACTGCTCCTATGTAAATCTTGTGAAATGCCAATCAAATGTTATCTTTGCCTACTGATTGTATCAGACCATTAGATTAGATGACTGCATCCTGCAATTATAAGCCAGTCCATCTCTTTGACCAAAGAGGACCAGAGTTGGGTATCTCCTGCTGTCCACCCTGTATTATGTCAGTATAAGCTGTTTACTCTCTTTGCCTCTTGTTGAAGTGGTTCCTGAATTTGTTTGCTTGTATTTTGGATTATATTTGTGTGATTCATGAATCTGCAGAAAAATATTCTGGCTCTTCTCCACCAGGCCCTACTCCTTGGCTACCAGAGGGAATTCTTGCATTGAAACAGTAACAGCTTCTTGGAGAGACCTTGTCCTCTAATGCAAATCAGATATTGGAAAATCTGGAGATCTTTATTAAGCCCAGGATGTAGTTAGAATGCCTCCTACCTGTCCCATGACGGTACAGCTGATGAGGGTGATAGTAGCTATCTGACCTTTGATATCTGAACCAGGTTGCC
Organism: Piaya cayana; assembly: GCA_013389865.1. NCBI lineage: Eukaryota > Metazoa > Chordata > Aves > Cuculiformes > Coccyzidae > Piaya > Piaya cayana. The sequence goes on from WAAB01005583.1 coordinate 207,451, forward strand.
AGCCTGACTTCTTGGACAGGGAAACCCTGAGGACTATGTCCAATGGTAACACCATCCAGCTGTGGGAGAAGACTGCTCTTGCCTTGGTTGCGTTCTGGATGAGAGCTTTAGTCTGGGGCTTGCTTCCAGTTGACTTGCCCATGCCTCAGAGCTGGGGGGGCGGGGCACCATTCCCCCTTGCCACATGTACATGCAGCCTCTTGTGTGTCATCATTGCTGTCCTCAGCACCCAGTTATGGACTTGGGACTCTGCTCTGCAGAGAGCTGTGTGAATGCTAACAAGAAAGGTCACTCCTAACCCAGAGTGGTTACTCTTTAATTAGAAGACAAAAGCCAGCAGATGGGTACAGATGGACAAACGGGGGAGTATAAGGGAACAATCAGACAACATTAGTCAGCATGGTAGGCAGCAGGCTTTACACACCAACTGCCTAACTCTTGTAAAGGGTTTGATAGGCAGTGGAGAATTATAACAAGCTTCATGCAAGCTAATGGGGGCCTCACTGAGAGTGTGAAGGGCAGATAGGAAAAAGCAGTAAAGATGCTTTTGTGTGCTTGGAGAGCTGCAGCTAAGATGTAACAACTCAAAAATACCTACGGCTGCTGGAAAATTTCCAGTCTTCTTAATGTCCAAGGGGATAATCCTAACTTTGCAGAAAACAACAGAAAAACCCAACTGTGGTAAGTTTACATCTTGCAATGCAGCACCACCTCTCAGTGCAGGGCTGGTGTGCCAGTGCCAGAGTCACATTGCTTCTGGTTAAAAATCACAGAATCACAGAATCACAGAATCACAGGGTTGGAAGAGACCCACTGGATCATCGAGTCCAGCCATTCCTATCAAACACTAAACCATGTCCCTCAGGTCCCCGTCCACCCGTAACTTAAACACCTCCAGGGAAGGCGAATCAACCACCTCCCTGGGCAGCATATTCCAATGACTAATGACCCTTTCCGTAAAAAACTTCTTCCTAATCTCCAACCTAAACCTCCCCTGGCGGAGCTTGAGGCCATTCCCCCTTGT